>MU173027.1:152555-182843 GCA_016695475.1 Suillus decipiens | reverse complement strand
CCAAGGGACTCCTGAGTGCTGGTATTATTGCTGGTAGCGTAGCAGATAGATAATCCTTACGAATTAGTAACAAGTACAGGTGCACGGTACTATTACTAATTAGTAATATGAATGGTGCCACCCAGGTGAGTTAAGCTGAAATAAGTCTGTTTAAGGGCCAAATAAGGAATGTGAGAATTTCCTGATGACTAGTTATGTTTAAATTTTCATTCCTACTTGCCTAGTACTATAAAGTTAAGTGCCCGTCGTCGCAAGCATCTCAGTTCTTGGAAAGAAACTGAGATGTAAGTACCTAGTTCATGTATGTCAGCATTGGCTGACGAATCGATCGTAGCGTACCTTTGATTTTCTAGGTAGCGCATATGTTAATAGAGTTCTTGAAAAGAAACTGAGATCGTACCTTTGTTTTTCTAGACTCCTCGCCCATCTCGCCCATCTCATAACTAGTCTCAGCTACAGGAGATCATCGACATCTCTATCGTCGTCCATCCACGTTCCCCTCTCGCATTCTGGTCATAATCTCAAATTATCCCGCTTAGTGGCCTTTCATAAATGCAGCTCATTTGTCCAGCTATTTCGTAAGTTCGTCGAGAGCAGTCGGATGTTGACACTAATCTCTTGACCTTTTGTTCCAACAACTCTTTGACATCTGCAACGTACCATGTACGCAGCCTCGGATGCAGGCCAGGATAGACGACAATGATAAATATACTATGGTACTAGACGCAAACTCGCACACAATTCACTTCTACAAGACGAGCCGCGCTCACTTGTATTGCTAATCGTAGTATACAGAAACTCAAGTAACCTCCATAGCGTATCTAAGAAGAGTTCGTATAACCTTCAAATCCATATGCTGCTTTGCGTCTGCAAAACGATGCTTCGTACACTTTGACAATTCCACATTAGTTGGTGGCGTCATCCGTGTGTGTGGTTCTGGCAAAACCGACGCGGCCCTGTTCACCATCCAACACAGTGTAGAAGCGCTGGAGGAATGTGTAGCCATTGACAAAGTCAAGCCCTGAGCCAGTGGGTGTTGCAAGGGCTTTAACGATGAGAAATATATCATTTTTACCGCCATTAATATTGTAATTGAGAAAACGAGGCCAGATTTGCGCATTACGGACGAGTTTGAAGACTCTCTGTGCAAATGGTCAACAAGGGGTGTGAGGGATGACAGAACTGACGTACTGTGCCAATATGGAATTCCAAGTCACGTAGTCGATGGTACTTATACATGGAAATCTGGAGAAGACCATTTGCCGGATTCAGACGACCGCCAGTTGCAGCCCTGTACCTCTCATATGCATCTATCGAACGCTGATGAGACCATTGTTCCTCGCTGCACTCTGCATACACACCGATGGAAAGGTAAAGAAAGGTGCAACCAGAATCCACGACGCCAACGGTGTCAGACAAGATTTCTTTATTTCCCAAGGTGATCCTCTGGTTGATACCCCAATACCGCGATGAGGGGGCGATGGTGGTGAGCTCACTGAAACAAAACAATTACTATCGGTCTGGATTGATCCAGGAGCTGAGGTGCCTTACGCGTATGTCAAGGGTCTGTTGTACATCACACTGTTGGTTCCACCAAAGCAAATCTCTCCATTGTCGACTTGATTTTCAACAAGGGGCTGGAAAAAGATACCAACAGTGTTATGCCTAGTCAGGCGTTCAGTGACAGTCGGGATCGTTTCCGTTTCTGGGAGATTTTGTAGGGTGCCTTCGCCTAACGATCTAGGCCCGATGCCAAGGACACCGTCAGCGGTGATACCCTGCGAAGTAGAAGCAACACCAAATTGCATCCCGGGGATGGTGAGCCGCTCCAGATTACCGATTCTTAATTCATCTTGGAATATAGTTCCTATTGATACTAATCGTAGGTATGTTGAACATATGATATTGTTGTATGTCATACCTCTGAAGGAGCCATAACGGTAATTAACCTCCACAGGCTGTTGAGTATCGATGCCGGTTCGGCTCAAGTACGGAAGGCCGGCGCCAACCCATGTTATCGCGCTAGCGCTGTTGACGATCAAGTTGTCTTCAATAATATGTTAGCAGCCACATGTTTTCTCAGTGTTGAACTTACAGGATATGGGGGAATCGCCAATTTCAACGTTCACGGTGTAGTCCGAAAATGCGTCTCCCAAATCGGCGTGTTGCAAAGGAACAACAGGATTAGGAAAAGCATCAGCATCACGTCGGCCATGCGTACTGTATTCCCCGAAGGCCGCCAAGCGAGCTTCATCGCGTCGCAAGAGGTCAGTAAGAGTAAGATTGGAGAATGCTAGCCTCCTGGTCATGTGGAGGGTGATGGGGGAATTGCGAACTTCAACGGGCGATCCCGTGACTGAGAAAGCCAGGAGTGCCAACAAGAATACAATGGAGAACATGACTTACTGGAAAGTCATATCATACTCGGTTATATATGTGATAGCGAACGCGATGGCAATGTTGAGCACCTCAGCCACGTCAGTCCCCCCCGAAAAAGTGATGACGAGATACTAGTCACGATGCGAGTCATCGCGAGTGCAAGGATTCGATAAAATGTGGCAAGAGATGGTTTGCTTTTGATCCTGGCATGTTCAATTTCTAAATCTTCTCAGTATTGTCAGTCAGTGTTGACTAAAAATAGTCAGTAAGACTTTGACCTGACAACTAGTCGGTGCGTCAGCATCAGAGAATCTTTGATATCCACTGCGAATTGGATCAAGTCTGGACAGGACAACATAATTGGAGGTGGCAAAGCAGTGACAGAGCAGTGGGAAGTACTACCCGTTTCAGGTCACGTAGGAACACTGGCTATTGCAGAATTTGAATATAGATTGCTAGTACTATTCCGACAACTGGATTATATCTGCTTTATAGGGTCCGCATGTCTGATTCAGTCTGAATACCATGTCGGATGTAGCATCTACGAAGCTGGCATATGACTATCTGTGCTCTCCTATATGAACTCTTACACATCTGATTATGCGTTGATGTCCAACAGAAGCTTGGCGACTGGTTCTTGCCACGGGCACATGCTAATTTTAGTCCATGACAGATCTAGATTGGAGGATACCACCAGCACATCGGGGAATCGGGATTCCAATATTTAAGACCGGTTTGAAAATTGAACGTCATGCGAAATGTTAACATCAGGAAATCAACCCGAAATTGATACGACCAGATAGAGCTGACAAATAAAAATCATTATGATACAGGTAGATTTAGAATTATATGTTATTATCTTTGCACAACAGGTTGATGAAAGAATATATGACTATGCCAAGGACATATCATCTTGATGCACATCTTACAGGTGTGCAACAAGTTTATGAAAAAATATATAACTATGCAAAGGGCACATCATTTTAAAGCACAGGTTCGTGTCATATTGATGCATTAAACAGTACAACTGTAGCACACCAATGATGCATCATTGGTGCAATTGTACTACCTTTGCTTTTCTCATGTTGATGCATCAGCCCACTCCAGGTTGATGCATGCCCACCACCATCCCCTCTGTTTGCTGATGCATCCTTTTTTTTTTCTGATGCATCCCCTCCATTCACTGATGCATCAGTCCTCACTTTGTCATGCCCTCCTGCCATCTTGCACCCACTGTCCTCCCACACCTGACCTCACCTTCTCATGCCCTCCTGCTGTTTTGCATGTGCTATCACACCTGCCTGTCATTACTTGCGCCCTCCCACTGTTTTGTGTGTGCTATCACACCTGCCTGTCATTACTCATGCCCTCCTGCTGTTTTCCATGTGCTATTACACCTGCCTGTCGTTACTTGTGCCCTCCTGCTGTTTTGTGTGTGCTATCACACCTGCCTGTTGTTACATGTGTATTGCATTTATTATTTATCTGCTTGTGCTCACTTTTTTGCACCCTCCTGCTGTTTCATGTGTGCCTGTCATTACACATGTATTGCATTTATTGTTTATCTACTAATATTACAACAAAGGTCTACTATGTGTCCATGTCCATGTCTTGCTGAGCAATGAGTGAGTTGTGGTTAAATGTGTCCACCAGTACCAAGGTGTTGGTCCAGCTGGTCTTGAAGGACTCAGCAAGCATTCAACATAAGGAAGCTTGACATTTGGCATATGCCATATGGCCCTCACATTCATCTTCACCTGCATTCTCTAATGTGTTTTCCAGGCCCCGCTCATCCCAGTGCTGCATGTCCCATTGCAAAAATTGCAGAATCCTTTGCATCTCCTCCTTCAACAATTCCACCTCTTCTGTCCAGTGCATTGCCCATGCCCTGGCTTTGCACCATCCTATTCACATGTCTGCTTGTCTGTGAGTCTGACTAGGAAGCCATGAAATGAAGAGCCACCTACCTTCCAAGGCATTGTCCTTGTCTATCTCATTGTCATGAATTCCTCATACAAATCATTATTCTTTTCTCAATTTTCCTAAAGCGCCTAAACCCAGCACTAAGACAAACCCTAACCCTACCAAAATCCCTACATCCGCTTCTATAGTCAAACTCCCTGATGAAGATGCAGAGATCTTCTATGATGCTATCAGATAAGATAAGATAAGATAAGATAGTGTCACGTGATCTTAGAACCTTCTAGAATATGATGTCATTATGATATTATCAACAATGTCACAACATCACATTGTATGATTCTCATTTCTATTTTCTGATTGGCTAGTAATTTAGAACTCAGTTTGTATCTCAGTTTCAATATGCCTATATAGTTAGCTAGTTTTACCATAGTAGTTCTTCAGTTCAAACCTCTTGTATCTACACCTAGTAGCAACCAGATGTCACTGCTCCTCTCTTCTCTTTGTGATAACCTTAGTTTGAGTCCTAGTCTCTACCCCTGCCTTAAGTGGTTAAAAGGGTTGTGACACTCATTGGCAGCTGCTCCCTGCATATTCCAAATCCATGACAACTTTCTCATTCCCTCTGTTTCTCCCCATAATAAGTCCATCATTGAGTAGATGTCAACTCAGTCTAGCGGCCACAGTGATGAGTGCCACCCAGTCTGATTCACTTGTGGTGAAAGAACCACAAGGGCTTTATGTGCATACTCATAAGTCCTGGCAGCAGCCTCAATCCTTGCCTCAACAGCTTTCAATGTATTCTGTGCTCTTGTGTTTGCTCCTTGTCCATGGAGGTTGCAGTCCTTGTACTTGAGGATTGCAGTCTGAGCATGTAAGTTTGAATGCAGAGAGTGAAGTGCATCATGACCTTGTGCATACCACAGCTTCCATTCAATGGCCTGGAGGCAGCTGTTGCAATGTGAAGTCCTGCTGATCTGGGATGGCAGCCAGAGCTTGATTGCTTCTGGTGCAGCAGTCACACTGCCAGATACTGAACTCTCACTCACACATAGCACAGCAAGTGATGGCATGTAGTTCCTGCATCTTCATCCAAATATCAATCCTCCATCAGAGTGTGTTGCTTTGCTGAACCATCTTCCCTTCTTGATTATTCATTATGTGAACTCTGAGGCCAGCTCTGTTTGCTTTCATTTGCTGTCTAATGAAGTAAGAACAATGTCATAAAAGTAACAGTACACTCACTGTTGTTCCTCAAGTTCTAAGCCAATACTAATTAATATGCTAGGCATGCAATCCTTGTGTAGGGCAAGGCAAATTCCTGTTTGAAGGTTGATCTCATCCTCCCTGAAGCCATAGTGACAGCTGCAATGCGTCAAGATCAAAATGAGCACATAAGCATTACCATCATTGTCTCATGCTTACTTTCTGCCTTTCATTAGAAAGAATTAGGCTGTGTAGGGTCATACTCCCAAGCCTCCACTTGTTCTCTCCATTGTTTGAGGGTGACACCATATTCGCCTCACAAACCATCATTGAGGTGCTTGAAGGCTTCACAATGGTTCTCATGCTCTGGGAATGCATTCTTTATCTTGTGAAGCATAGTATGACCTGAGAAATCTAAGTTGCCATTTTTTTCATGAAAATCAACACACTGAGTCCAACTGTTACAATCACTGTACGCCCCTCTATTTTCTTCTTCTTTACTTATGCTCAGTTCCTTTATGCTTACCTCATCATTTCCTCGTATATCACTTTCACCCACGATCACTTGATCGTATGTTCATACATGACTCATTCTGACTCGTCAACTTCCTACATCATACATTCAACACGTCATACTATTAGCTGCCTTCCTTTCTAGGTTACGCAGTCTGTGTATATCCTATGAAGCCTACCTTAAAGTCTTCTTCTACTTTAGTATATAAACACTCGTAGATACACCATATGTTCTCTATTCTAATCTTACTGGGTTTTACCTGGATTCTTCCTTCGCTAAGGACCCCAATCCTTAGTCGTCTAAAATCGTATCTAAGCTTAGCACACCTAAGCCTTAGTCTAAACACGAACTTACAAACCTCGACTCAGCTAGTACCTTATATGCGGACCTACCTTCGTCGTTGTAAAACATAATCAACTCAGCCAGTCTAGTCCTCTCTCTTGGACTTGCCTGTCTTAAGTCGTTTACCTTGAACTGTGCTAGGCCTTCGTCCAGCTAGTACTATGAACCCACGACTCTAGATACTGCTTGTTTGCGGCAGTTGTGTTCAGAACAATCCCAGTTTGTAACATCAACAACCTTTTTCCAATTTGAGTCTCCAAAGTAATCATTGAGGGTGTCTTGCTATGTGCCAGGCCCCATTTCTTTGGTGCTTGAAGTGATGGGGTTGATGTTGGCCCAGCCACATTCTGGTACTTCTTCATCAGTCCTACCTACCCCACTGTAAAGACTACAATCTAGCTAGGCTGATAGCGGACTACCACCTAAGCTAGTATATGTTGAAAGCTTGCCTAGCTGCTATACTTGCTGTGCAAGAGTTTGGCCTATTTAAGCACAGTGTATCACTTGTAGTTACTTCACTTTAATCTTACTGGGTATTCAACCCAAGGGGGATGCTAGTTGGATATATGCCAAGTTGCCTAATATAGCATGATAGGGGCCAATGATAGCAAGAAAGTTGCTGAAGTTGCTGAGATGGTTTCTGAGGGTAGCATGATTGAACCGAAGGTGCATGTGGCGTGGGAAAATATTACTAATCAGCGGTAGAGCGGTATAGCAAAGGTATTGTGTGCAGTGGGATAAGGATTTTACTATGATTTTTGATAAAGATTGTATTTTTGTATAAGGATTGATAACTATACTGAAAGGTAATAGTGACTTCTCCTACTGAGTATACAGTAGAAGGGTAGTGAAGTATGAGTCTTGGTAGGTAGGAAATTATATACCTAAGTAATAGCAATGGAGACGGAAGGGATAGGAAAACCATGCAGTAGACATGTAATAAGGGTGTACTACATGTTACAAAACATAAGGCAAGGAAATTTACATACCAGCACAGCTAGGTGGACATAGGATGGAACAGAATTCTTGAGCCTTTAGGTTGCCTAATGGGTCTCAGCAAGTTGCCGGAGCTGCGCATGGCATGGGAAAGTTGTCATAGGGTGGCCGCTAAGCTGCAGTGAGGCTGCTGGAGCTTTGGAACAGAGCTGGAGATAGGGGTAACACATGGGAAATGGGCTCAGTAAGGGACAGAGAGGCTGAGGGGTATGGATAATGATAGAAAAATACTTCAGGCTTGATACCTATATGAAATAGGGTCATACAAGCCTATAGCAAGTTTGACTGGCACACCGCTCTTGAAATTAAATGAAAATGATGTTTGGCACTGCTCAATATGAGTGGGAAGGTGGAACTTCAGCACAAAAAATGAGATTGTCTTGATGGCATGTGAGAGATGCATCAAAATTGGAAAGGCACTCGTGTGGTGCCATAATTTTTTGTGCCACTGGCATGCAATGTCATAGGATACATTGAGAGTGTCGAGTACAGTATGATGTAGTGCTGAGAAAAACAAGTAGTCCATGTTAATATATCTACATGCATGCATTAGATTGACAACTGCTGGATGCAAATGACAATTTACCTCTCACCCTTTTGAAGATCTCCAACAGCATTGGGCAGTTTCATGTTATGGTGGGCACAGTCAACAGTACCTAAATCAGTGGTAGTGAGTCCACAGTTAGATTTCATATCAGCCATGTTTACAGCATTGTGACTTGAACATGTTGATTTCTGCAAATCTAACCATTAATATATGAAAAAAAATAATTCAAACCACAAACCTCCTGGATGCTGTCTGCACTGCTGTGCAAGAAATCTTTATGTGCTTTATCCTCGACAAAATATTCCCAGCCATGACTCAGGCTTGAGTCAACACTGTCACTTGAAACAGCCTTGCATTTTAAGTGGAAGTTTGCATCTATAGTGAGGAATAATCCATACAGCCACCTAACAGTACCTATATCAGTAGAAATTCCCCTCTGGACTGGAGCTTGCTTTAAACTTACTGTTGAGGAGCATCTTTCCAACCAGCTGGGAGATTCTTGCCTGGGTGTGGGCATGCTGGTGTGACAGTCAAACATTCTGTGACCTGTTCACTGCTTGCTCTGTGGTAATCCTCTTAGCACGCAGTTGATCCCTGAACAGCTGTGTAGAATCCATTACTGAGCTAGTGGCAGTGATCTCTACCTCAGATAGTGTGAGTGCATGCCCTGCCTCGGCGCCCTCTTTGCAGCACTGTTCCAAGTCAAGCTAGAAAAACACTAAGTCAAAATCAATAATAGAGAGAGGAAAAGAAAACATACTGTTAGTTTATCCCAGCCACCAATCCAAATCTCTTTGTCCTTAGTGAGCTCTTCTTTGTCATCCAGGATCAACTTGACTAAAGCTTCCAGCTTCTCACGAAGCATGGTGAATTCCTTTTGAGGGCCTGAAAGAGTGGGTGCAGCGAAAGAAGAAAAGTTAAAGGTGTAGTTCGACATGGTTATAGTAGTAAAAAGATGAGGGAAAACTGTGCAGACAGTGGCTAATTTATAGGGATTACCGATTGTGGCCACAATGTGCCACTCTTCATTTCCATTGTTCCAAGGTGTCACAACCCTTTTAACCACTGAAGGCAGGGGCAGAGACTAGGACTCAAACTAAGGTTATCACAAGAGAGAAGAGAGGAGCAGTGACGTCTGGTTGCTACTCTAGGTAGATACAAGAGGTTTGAACTAAAGAACTACTATGGCAAAACTAGCTAACTATATAGGCATATTAAAACTGAGATACAAACTGAGTCTGAAACTACTAGCTAATCAGAAAATAGAAAAGGAAATTGTATGATGTGATGTTGTGACATTGATGATGATGTCATAATGACATCATATTCTAGAAGGTTCTGAGGTCATGTGATACTATCTTATCTTATCCGATAGCATCATAAAAGACCTCTTCATCTTCATCAGGAAGTTCAACTATAGAAGCGGATGTAGGGATTTCAGTAGGGTTAGGGTTTGTCTTAGCACTGGGTTCAGGTGCTTTAGGAAAATTAAGGAAAGAATAATGGTTTGTGTGAGGAATTCGTGACACGAGGCCATGGAACCACATATCCAACCTTCCACTTTCTTATGGCAATCACTGAGACATGCGTCACACCACATGACTTCTATGATCAAAATTCTGCTAAGTCCCTTGCTGATGGCATACCTGACTGGGGAGGGTCAGATTTCAAAGTCCCCAGGGGATGTGACAGTCTAGCTGGCGCTAGCCTTGCATAGGTTTATTTCCTTTATCATCTAGCCCCTATACCACATAGTGCGACCACCCTTAACCCTAATGCTATCAATATAAACAGTTACCAAGGTTACCTCACCCTTGCCAGACTACCGTGCTGCAGTACTGAGACACATTCCACAAGCCAATGCCCATCAAATGCCCATGCCATGCCAACTAGTTCCATTTGGTGCGTAGTATATTCCCATCCACCGCTGCTAATCCCATGGCAAGCTTTATTACATGTAGAATGCATGCTGCAGCACATGCAGCACCATTACATATTACTATGGCTAAGTCTCGCATACTTGCTACTACTCTCACCTATTGATTCTGCATATTTATGAGGTATGATAAAAGACAGCTGACTTCTCCTCTGTTCGACACTCCCCTTCTACCATACAGTGGTAGGAGAAGTCACTTACAATCATTTCCTTATATCATATCACTCATTTGATGGGATTCCCATACCACTATTGCTATACAAAATACATCTTCTTTGAAATCCAATATCTCTAAGAGTTCTTTGATGGTCATCATCCTCGACGCTATCATTACCCTACCTGTCGCTATCGATGCTATCATTGCTATCCTCACCACTACTGCCACTAAACATTGCTATCATCATTTTCATGCTGTCACTCATTATTGCTCTTCAGCATACAGCGCTATCATAGTTATCAATACATGCTATCATACCGCTCATTGTTAGTGCTTCTCACAGTACCATCAGTATCACCAGCATCACTGGTATCCATACTATTCAGCATGCTTAGTGTCGGCATCCACGGTATTCACAGTGCTATCAGCAGCAATGATATCGCTACCTTTGGCATCACCTTATAGCAGTATCATGCATCTTCCATTAGCGTCTGATGAGGTATATTCACTAGCAACCCCTCGGGTCAAATGTTCTTGCCTTGCAAGTATAGCAGCTAGGTAGACACTTGACATATACTAGTCTAGGGGGTAGTTCACTATTACTTTAGCTAGATTGTAGTCTTTACATCGTGACCTTGCCCTGAGCACTTAAGCATCTTCAAGTGGCACCACTTGTATATCATCTGTGTAAACAAATCATACCAATCCTGGAGGAAGCTGGATTAACTTTGAAGGCACCTAAAAATTAAGTTCACCTTGATGAGAAGGAAGCCAGTGTTATCAGACATCCTGCTGAGTTGCATTATAAAATTCAAAGGCAGATACTTTTGACTCAAATGAGAGTAGGTGATAGTGTTAAAGAACATGGAATGTCACAGCAGTTTTTGGATCTGACCTTGTTGAAGGAAACCACAATATTTGAAGTAGCTGTTGTATATGGCTTTGGGTTGTTGTGCAATTGCAGAAGTCAAGAGATACTTTGTGTATGCCATGGGTGTTGACAACAACAAAATCATCATTGAATGTGTGATGAGGGTTAAGACATTTCAGGCCAGTGGTGTGGCCAAGCTGGATGTGAAGGTCCAGGGTTTTCAGAGAGATTCACTCAAAGTATTGACCATTCCATTTCTGTACTGATATTAAATATTAGCCTTACATCCTCATCTCCCAATCAGACATAAAAGCATACCTCCAATTGGTGAAGCAGGTGGCACACATGAGCCAACAAGATGCAAGGTGAACAATAGATCTCTGACCCTAAGCAGTCACAACACCTGTACTCTGGGCTGGGACAATTACACTCTGAACAAGATTGAGCACCAAGTCTATTACATCTTCCTTCAAGACAGATCATTTCCTACAGAAATAAGTCTCAGTGCTTCAACCACATCAATAGAGGATGATCCTGAATAATGGTGAGCAACATGTCAAAGGACTCAGAACATTATGGTGTACATATGCCTGCTGCTTGTTTTCTCCTTTGCTGCCCTAAAAAGTCCAATGATACATCAAGTGGGAGGCCATTGAATGGCTCAGGAATTGACAATGGTGCCACATCATGCAGAGTCAGTGCCATGCAAGTTTGATTATTAATAGTTGCTTGAGCATTCTTGGGAGGTTTGAGATGTTTCAGTGTATAGGTGATGGACCCATCTTGATGAGCTTTGTATTCAGTATGCTGGTGAGAAGGAACTGGGACTGAGTGGTAAACATTGAGCTTGGGTTTCTTTTTCTGTTTCTTTGGTACTCTGGACATTACTTCACAGTATATTGTCTGAATTTAAGATGTCCCTGCCTCAGAAGAGCTGATGGCATAAGTAGGATCTGTAGATATTCTTTGTTGATTTCTGCACTGATTGTCATGGTGTTGAACAAAGAGTATTCATCCATACTGATCTCACATTTATGGTTCGAGTTGCTACCAGAAAAAAAATCAAGTGTTTATTTAGCAGAAAATGGACATGATGGACATGAATAGCTGTGTGAACCAAACACAATGCCACAGACAGACATGTTTAGAGCTGGAATAAAATTTTCACCAGTGATGATGTCCAAACAGCAATGACACCTTAAAGCCAGCACCAAGATGTCAACCAATGTTACCAAACAAAGTATGGTATCAAACCTACTAGTGCATTACCTGCTTGCTGCAAGCCTATGTCAGATGGCATGATAAACTTTCTGTTCTCCCAGGACAAGTGACCAAATGGTAAAGTATGTAGCAACACAATTGCCTGGTGTCCAGAGTTCAAATTTCATGCCATTCCTATTGCAAGTGTTACATGTAAAAAGATTAATGAAAATGTGAAAACTCGCCAGATGTATGATGGAAAAACTCTGATGTAATGGCCCTGAGTAACACAAAAAAAGGGTTCTAGATCGTGCTGTGAAGGTATATTATAGAATATTCCTTGATAAGAGTATAAAAAGCACTCTTCTGCCATAGCATTCATGGCCTCCTCAAACTCTAAACTGTCCTCATGCACAGTCACAAACTCCTCTGGTTCAGCCATGTAGGGTGTCATGGTAATATCAAGCCAAAGGGGATCAGTGGATCTTGCATTGAGAGGTATCCTGGGAGTGGGTAAACTGAAAGATGCTGTGTTTTTTTGAATTAGTCCTCAGAAATTCCCCCATTAATAGTGAAAGACTCACCCTGCATCATGAACATTGACATGGTGGTAGTATTTCTGGTGCTTTCAATGTTGTATTTAACAGGTGCTTGGTTGATGCAAAGTTCTAGAGAAAATCACTGGTGGTAGTTACAGTATTTTTTGGGTCAGTCTTATGAACCACTACCAATGATATAGCAATGCACTTACCCCAGACATTAATGTTGATATCAAATTTTGCTCAAACCTAAATGGTGTTATTTGAAATTGATTTCTGGTCCTTGGAATCACCAGTATGACATTTTTAGACAGTATGAGTCACTGTATGTAACACTGATGCATCTCTATGATTAATATAAAATATTGATATTAGGAGCAGTATGGTATAGTAGCTCACTGCATGTGTTATGATTGTATGTGCCCCCTATTCATTTTCCTTCTTTCCACTGCCATGTCTTTGCTTATGTCAACATTGCCTTGTATACCATATGTCTCAAACATGTCTGTATTATAGTTGCCTTCCTCTTTAGGATATGCACTTACATTCTCATGTCTCTTTTCTCATGCCCCTTTTGGCAGTCTTGGTCTGTGCGCGCATAACTACCCTATTTAAGCACAGTGTACTTGTCTCTTGTACTTTACTTTAATCTTACTGGGTTTTACCTGGAACTTCCTTCGCTAAGGCCTTGCAACCTTAGTTGTCTGAATTGTATCTAAGACTTAGCACTCCTTCATCTTAGTCTAAAGTGAACCCTTGTCATCGACTCAGCTAGTTCCATGTTGCTACATAATACATAACTATCTTCGTCATGACTGACATTGTACTTGACCTAGCTGTCTTGTACCAGTACTCAATGCCCTTGTACTGAGAACCATTGCTCTTTTGCTTTGGTGCTATGATTCACATTTGAGAAGCCTCTCTTGTGCAGCCTTTGTGTTAAGAAATATCCTAGTTCATAACAGCATGAAGTATATCCTGTAGGTCAATCATGACATGTGTGAGCAGAACGCAATTGGCAGCCAGGATTCCTAGTACAAAATGAACATGTACTGATTGAAATTGGGACTGCTCAAGTTCTTTGCAGTGACACTAAAGATGTCAACCTAGTTGAAATTGGGATTGTTTGGGTTCATTGTGATGACACCAAGAATGTTGACCAGTCACTGGAAGACTTGTCAATAGACAATGTGAGATTTTGACATACAGTGACAATAATGTGCATCATACCATTTCAACATCTGCAAGGTCCTGTTTGATGTAACAGTTAGATATAAAGTTGTCAAATTATCAGTAAAGTGCGACTCACCACTCATGCTGGTACTACCAATGTTTTTGTGAAAGTCTTCAACTGCTTTTGGATGGGGTATCAGCACTGACATTGGTCAGATGGTTTTGTAATGTTCATTATGGATTGAAACATACCAATGGTGCTCTTCAAGTTGATTGTATTTTGGTTTGTTCTTCTTGCCAATGATAACAGTGCAGTCACTGTGTCTTTTGGTACACATCAGTAGCTAGAACAGAGAGAGAAGTGCGCACTTTGCATTTGAATATCTCTTGCAGTAAGAACAAGCAGTGTCGAGTTGCCAGTCTTTTGGTGTGATGAAATTAAGGCTGAAGCACTGACTGAGTATGGCTTTGCCATTGTTACCAAGCAAGAACTGACACAAATCAACCAAAATGGTCTCATTATACATCAATTATATAGTACTACTTAGATCAGCTCAAAGTATGTCTACAGCTGTTCTACCTTGCACAATGATCTTGATAATTGTCATATACTGGATTCTACACTCCACTTCCACTATAACATCCTGCTCAAATTCACATCCATTCAATCCCCACTCAATCCAGTTCACATATCCGATTCAATACACTCATCTGATCCATATCTGATCTGAGACACTCATCCAATCCATATCCGATCCATGTCCATATCTGTTCTGATCCCCATATCCGATCTGTGTCCATATCTGATCCATGTTCATATCTGAAACCATTCCCATGCACCTGTGAATTACCCCTTTTAGGATATACCTGTGCCACCAGCTCTCAGTCATCCCTGCCTTTGCCTCTTGGTCATCTCTGCCTCTGGCTATCAGTTATCTCTGCCTCCATCTCAATAAGTTATTCTGTACAAGTTTTATCTCTGAATTCATAGCCTGATGTTTTGCTGTACTTACTATTATGTTTCTGACATAGCCTCGGACTATGCTTACTTACCTTCCAGCATGCTACCTACAGTATATAAACTCATGGTACAACTTCTGCAGACCTCAGTCTGATCATTGCTTATATCTTTACTTATCCTGCTGTCTATATAACTCTGTTTCCATTTTTACTTGGGCTCCAGCCCTTGTAAGCCTCTGGCTCTGGACTATGGGAGCACTCCCTAGTCCGGAGCCTTGACTCTCTGTCATACAATCACTTTCGGACTTTGTCTGATTGTAGTCCATCTTCCATTCCACCTTCAATTCTACCTGCAGTAGTCTTCCTCTGTTAGTTTCTACTTCGGACCTTGTCTGAAGTAGTCTATACTCTCTCTACTTCACATCTGGACCTACTCCTCTATAGTAGTCATACCATCCATCCATCTGTACATCCATCCATCCATCCATCTGTCCATCCATTGTAAAGACTACAATCTAGCTAGAGTGATAGTGAACTACCCTCTAGACTAGTATATGTCAAGTGTCTACCTAGCTGCTATACTTGTAAGGCAAGAATGTTCAACCCAAGGGGTTGCTAGTCAATATACTTTGTCAAGCGCTGATATGAGACACATGATACTCCTATGAGATGATGCCAATGATAGTGGTAGCAATGCCACTGTTAGCACTGTGAATTCCATAGATGCTGACACTAAGTGTCCTGAGAAAGATAGATACTGATGATGCTGGTGATACCAATGATACCGATAGTAGTGCTAGCAATGAGCGGTATGATAGTGTGTACTGATAACTATGATATTGCTGTATGCTGAGGGACAGCAAAGAGTGATGGCGTGATGATGATGATGCTGATACTTAGCAATGATAGCATAGAGGGTAGCATTGAGGGCGAAGACCATCAAAGTATTCTTAGAGATATTTGGATTTCAAAGAAGATGTGTTTTTGTATAGCGATAGCAGTAGTGGTATGGGAATCCCATAGAATGAGCAATATGATATAAGAAAATGATTGTAAGTGACTTCTCCTACCACTGTACAGTAGAAGGGGAGTGTCGAACAGAGGAGAAGTCAGCAGTCTTTTATCATACATCGTAATTATGTGGAATTGATAGGCAAGAATAGTAGTGAATACATGAGACTTAGCCATAGTAATATGTAATGGTGCAGCGTGTGCCACGGCATGCATTCTACATGTAATAAGGCTTGCCATGGGATTAGCAGTGGTAAATGGGAATGTACTATGCACCAAATGGAACTAGTTGGCATGGCATGGGCATTCAATGGGCATCGGTTCATGGAATGTGGCTTGGTACTGTGGCACGGTAGTCCAGCAAGGGTGTGGTAACCTTGGTAACTGTTTATATCAATAGTGTTAGAGTTAGGGGTGGTTGCGCTATGTGGTATAGGGGCTAGACTATAATGGAAATGGACCTATGCAAGGCTAGCATCAGCTAGACTGTCACACCATCCATCTATCCATCTGTCCATCTATCCATCTGTCTGTCTATCCATCTGTCTATCCATCTGTCCATCCATCTGTCATCCATCTGACACTCTGCTACTCCTACCTTCAGATGTCCATACCTTCAGATGTCCATACCTCTGGACCTCCAGACCTCTGGACCTCTGGACCTTCGGACCCCTGGTCCTATGGTCCTATGGTCCTCCTATTCTATCCTTCAACCTATTGTGTAACATCCTTCACTTGTTCTACTCTGGACTTCATCCAAGTAGGATAAGAGTATCTAATGGCTGAGGCTATACACTACTCTCAAATTACCCTATGATTTTTTATTGATTTATTTGTTCACTTTTATGTTTTTCTAGTATGATTCTTTCATATTCTATGACTTTCTATTTTGTTCTAGAATCTTTTCTCTATGAACAATTTTGATTTGCAAGACTTTCAGAGTTGACTCATCATGTTTTGTCATGAATGTTCAATCTTTGTAAGTTTTTGAACCTTATTTGTAATATACTTAGTAAGTAGGAAAATTCATCTCATATAGATCATGAGATGACTCATTTATTTTTGTCATGCTGTGTAAGATTACAACTGTATCTATAATGTACTTAGTAAGTGGCTGATTCATCATGTCACATGGTCTGGTTTGTAAGCCATCTTCTTACCAATCCAGCTGATGAATCATGCTTAGTAAGGGGATTCCAAAAAGATATAAAAGGACCCCATTTTTGCATGTAATACAAAACTTCCCTCTTTACACTCAGAATCTCAAAAATAGTGAGAATAAACTAAGACCTAAAGTGAAGGCAAAACTAGTGCCTAGAAGTTAAAACTAAGAGAGACCATCTATCTGAGTTATATACTACCCAACTGTGGTTGACTATAAACAAATCTAACTTGTAAACCATACAACTAAGCTTCATATATAACAAACTGAGACTCTTTCTTTCATCAGGAAGGAAGACACAAACTAGGAGAACACAACAAAGTTGAAACAGACTTTCATAGGTTGTAACAGGACCTACTAGGGTGAAACATACCTAATATAAATCCAGAACACAGAACTTCCTATCAGTACCCACATATAAAGAAGAAGGACCATTGAAACATACCCACCCAAGAACTCAGCATGTTATCTCCCACAAAGTAGAAAAGTTGGAGACCATGTACTTAAGGACTGGCAAGAAGTCTTATCCCCATCTGCCACTACTGATCCCACAGCAAGCTGTCATATTCCATACATCCGATCTCAGATCCGATCCGATCAGATCGATCCTGCTTCTATCTGGACCACAGATCTGATCTGGATCAAACATCTGAGAGCCAGCTTCTTGTGTTCTAAGTCCGCTGTGCATACTTGCTTCTATCCCCTTTTGGTGATCTACCTGTACCGGTGTCCCAGCTGTGTATACTCCTGTCCTGCTTACTGATCCGTTACCTATGCTTCATATCTGACTTGCGTTTGCTGATCTGCTGTGCATTTACTAATAGACTTCTGTTATACTTTGTGCATAGCCCTCCGGTTCCGGACTCACTGATTATCTGTACTATCTACCTACAGTATATAAACTACATGTACAACTTTAGAGAACCTTAGTTCAAATATCATCTTAGATTCTGCTCATTCCGTTCATCCGAACTTGATCCTCTTCCAGCTCTAAGTATCTTCCGAGACTTAGGATTGATTCCTATAGTCTACATTTCTGACTCTACCTCCGGTAGTCTATATCCGTTAGTTTCTAGTACGGACCTCATCCGCTACTAGCCTTATACCTTGAATCCATCCGTGCACTCCAGATACCCTCTGAACGTACTCTTTCCATCCATATGTTTCGGATATACTTCAGACATGCCATATCCGATACCTTTGGACCTTTGGATCTGCTACACAAGCACTTCCGGATCCTTGGACATAGATTGCTCCTCTGAAATAAAGGGTAGTACTCAGGAAAGGGGCACAGTGCACAAACTGAGGCCAAAGCCCTTTGGATCTCTCACCTATTGAGTACGGTCTTAATAGTATATTCGAACTCACACCTTTCCAAGTACAATCTCTGAAACCACCTATATCATGCCTCCATGCAAAACTCAGAACTCCCTCCAAGGAGCTGGACTTGGTCCAATCCAATGAGACCCCACACCCATTGTCCAAACATTTACCAGTTTCTCTCAGTGCCGTGCAAGCATGAGCAACATAGGACAAAGCATCTCTGCTTGTCTCACCAGACTGGATCTGGTTATGCCAACCCTGAACACAGATAACCTAGACGCTAATCCACACCCAACCATCTGTTTTAATGATGAGTTGCATGATAATCCACCGGACAATGGAGATGAGGATCCAGATGTTGGGTACCTGGATAATGAAAAAGACGATGACCATCTTAGCCCCCAAGACCAGGTCTTAGCTCAACTATCCGTAGCCATCAACCATCTCACTCACAGTAGCTGTCGTAACAACACCTTGGATGATAGCAAGGTCAAAATCCAGGAACCAGATACCTTCGACGGATCTGAGCCTTGCAAGCTCCGAGCATTCTTTGTCCAGTGTGAGCTCAATTTTCAAAGCAAGCCTAACATTTTCCATTCCAGATGCGCTAAAGTCAATTTCGCCCAATCCTATCTCAAGGGAATGGCTCTTGAATGGTTTGAACTGGATCTCCTCTCAGATGAGAATAGTATCCGTCTGGATTGGATGGATGACTACTCCAAGTTCATGCTCGAGCTCCAAACCAACTTTGGACCTCATGATCCATCTGGAGATGTGGAAATGCAGTTAGAGCAACTTCATATGTGTGACGGACAGCGCATCAACAAGTATGTTGTAGAATTCCAATGACTTGCATCCCAAGTACAGGAATGGGGAGATGGAGCTCTATGACAACAATTCTATAATGGTCTTCTGGCCCGAATCAAAGACGAGATCAGTCACATGAGTAAACCCACCACCCTCTCAGAATTCAAAACCCTCGCCCAGACCATCGATGCCCATTACTGGGAACATAAGGGGGAAGTCACCTAGGAAAGCAGATCAACCCTTTCCAACCCTCCCAGACAGTTGGCATCCGACCGGACAAACACTAACTTGTCTGGATCCGAAATGACTAGATCCACAAAATCCAATCCTGCAGCCTCTTCTGCCCCTAAGGTTCCGGACCTTCCCAATGGGATTGGAGCTGATGGAAAGTTAACCACCAAGGAGCGTCAGAGACAGTTTGATAAAAGACTCTGTATGTTCTGTGGCAGACCCAGTCATACTGCCTGGAACTGCACCAAGTCGACCTCACATGCAGCTAAAGGTCGTGCTACAATACTTGCCCCAGAAGCGGATCCGGAAACCTCGGATGAGGCAAAAAATTAGCCCATGACCCTCTTGACTCTGTACGGGATGGGGGTTGTGTTGGCCCAACCTGTACAACAGAGCTACGACTCAACGCTGTAACCCTTCTGGATCCGAACTCTTTATACCCATACATCTCTCTTCCATTTTTCTCCAATATATCTGAATTTCCTGCCCTCATAGATTGCGGCTCTTCTCACTGCTTCATAGACACTAGTTTTGTCTGAAAATATAAAATTCCTACTTATCAGATTCCTCCACTACCACTCTGTTTGTTTGATGGTACCTGCAATAACAATATTTCCGAAGCCATAAACTTATCTGTCCAATTCTCCTCCAGCGTAGTCACCTCCGATACATTCTATGTTACCCCTTTGGATTCTTCTTGTTATATCGTCCTCAGATATATCTGGCTCACCCGACACAATCTGTTGATTGACTGGGTATTGGGCAGTATCAAGTTCTGGATGACTATACAAGAAACATCGTTGAACCCATCTGCATCATCACTGCCTCCGGACATTCCATCCATGGCAGAAGTTTCCCATCTGAACCCTCTGCTACCTCTGGAAGTTCCATCCGAGGTAGAAACATCCTCTCCGACATCTCCATTGCCTCTGGGCACCCCATCCATGGAAGAGATTCCTCCTCCAACCAAATCTGAACCCTCCACTGGTACCTTGGTCCCTAACATATCTCTGATAAATGCAGTGGCATTTTGCCATGTCTGCAAGTTAGAAGGATCTACTCAATTCAGCATCTACCTCCGTCCATCCGAAGCCCACCTCTAATCTGCATCCATATCATCCGATCCTCCAGACCTCTCCAGAATCCCCTCCAAATACCATGAGTTTGCAGATGTCTTTGACAAGGACAAAGCAGGGCAACTCCCCCCTCACCAACCCTATGACCTCAAAATTGAGTTAGAAGAAGGGGCCAGTCTGCCTCTTGGAACCATATACTCTCTTTCTCCAGTCGAGCTTGAAGCCCTCCAGAAGTTCCTTGACAAAAACATCTTGTCCGGACTCCTCCAATCCTTGTCCTCTCCTCATGGAGCCCCTGTCCTGTTTGTCAAAAAGAAGGATGGCTCCCTCCATCTTTGTGTGGACTTCCATGGCCTTAACAAGATTACCAAGAAAGACCGATATCCATTACCCCTCATTGCTGACCTCCTAGACTCTCCGAGCTGTGCCAAAGTCTATACCAAAATTGATCTCCATTCTGCTTACCACCTCATCCAGATAGTGGAAGGAGATGAGTGGAAAACCTCCTTCCATACGTGCTATGGCTCCTATGAATGGTTGGTAATGCCGGAAGGTCTTATGAATGTGCCAGCGGCTTTCCAATGCTTTGTTAATAGTGTCTTTGCCGATATGCTGGATATATGCGTTATTGTGTATCTGGATGATATTCTCATCTATTCTGAAGACCTTATGAGTCATAGGAAACACGTCCGAGAAGTACTATGCTGTCTTCATAAACATTGACTCTAAGCTAAACCCGAAAAATACGAATTCCACTCATCCTCCGTCAAGTATCTTGGTTACCTGCTATCTCCGGAAGGCTTGACAATGTCATCTAAGAAAATCCAGTCTATTGTTGACTGGCCGGAACCTCGGAAGATCAAGGACATTCAATCCTTCCTCGGGTTCGCTAATTTCTATTGTCAATTCATCTTCAATTACTCGGATATCATAGTTCCCCTCACTTGGCTTTCATGCAAGGGAGTTCCGTGGAACTTCTCTGAGGACTGCTGGAAATCCTTTGAAACACTCAAGAAGGCCTTCACTTCTGCTGCAGTACTTACCCACTGGATTCCGGATGTTCCTATAGTTGTGGAAACTGATGCCTCTGACTATGCTATTGCCAGAATACTTTCCATTGTATGTCCAGACTCAGAGCTTCATCTGGTTGCCTACTACTCCCATACACTATCTGCACCAGAACTCAATTATGACACTCACAACAAGGAACTCCTAGCCATCCATGAGGCTTTCCAAACCTGGCGATATTACCTAGAAGGCTCGTCCGAGCCTATAGATGTCATTACAGACCACAAGAACCTTGAGTATTTTTCCACAACCAAACTCCTCTCTCACCATCAGGCTCACTGGTCAGAATTCCTCCATCAGTTCAATCTCATCATCCGTTTCCATCCTGGAAAACTTGGAGCCAAACCAGATTCCCTGACAAGACATTGGGATGTCTACCCCAAAGAGGGGGATAAGGACTATGCTCAAGTTAATCCTCATAATTTCTGCCCAGTATTCACTTCTGAACAATTAGCTTCGTCCCTACGAGCCACAACCCTAGCACCTCCAGTCCTTAGAGCAGCTGTCCTTATGGATATGGAAAGCCTTCAGAAAGACATCCTGACTGCACTTCCCAATAACCCCATTGCCAAAATGCATCTTCCAGTACCTTCAGATCCGAGATGGACAGTGAGTGATAGTGGATTCCTTTGCTGCGATAACCATATCTATGTCCCAGAAGCCAATGACTTACGATTATGAGTCCTCTGTAACTGCCATGACCACCCCCTATCCAGACACTTCGGACAAAATTGTACCCTTGAGCTCATCCGACGTGACTACACCTGGCCTGGAATATGCACCTATGTAATGGATTATGTCAGGTCCTGCACTTCCTGCACCTGAGCCAAAGTTCCAAGACACAAGCCATATGGATTACTCAAGCAACTCTCTGTTCCGGAGAAGCCATGGAATTCCATCTCTATGGACTTTATTGAGCAACTTCCTGACTCATTCGGCTATACAGCTATCCTTGTCATCATAGACTGCCTATCCAAGCAAGCCATATTTGTTCCAACTCATGACACCATAACCTCTCCAGATCTCACCTGCCTCTTCCTCCTTCACGTATTCTCCAAGCATGGTGTTCTGTCCCATGTGACCTCGGATCGAGGAACTAAGTTCGTATCCCACTTCTTCCAGTCTTTAGGGAAAGCATTAGACATGGTCCTGCACTTCACATCCAGATATCATCCAGAAGGGGACAGACAAACTGAGTGTGCCAATCAAACACTGGAACAATACCTTTGGATCTATTGCAACTATCAACAGGACAACTGGTCCAAACTACTACCCCTAGCAGAGTTTGCATACAATAATGCTCCAAGTGCTACTACTGGGGTATCGCCCTTCTTCGCCAATAAGGGTTACCATCTGAATATTTCCATCCATCTGGAATGTGATCTATCCTCCATCCATGCACAGGAATATGCTCTAGACCTTAACGAACTTCACCAGTTCCTCTGAGAAGAAATGTCCAAAGTGCAGAAATGCTATCAAGGACCTGCGGATGCTAAAAGACAACCAGCTCCGGACTTCCGGATTTGAGAACAAGTCTTTGTTAAAGCCAAGTACTTCTGTTCCACTTGCCCATCAAAGAAGCTTTTGGAAAAGAATTTAGGTCCATTTGAAATTATATCTCGTCCAGGCACACATTCCTTCACCATCCAACTTCCGGATTCTATGCATTCTGTACATCCTGTATTCCATGTCTCCCAACTAGAGCCAGCAATTCTGAACACCATCCCCAATCACATCCAACCTCCTCCTCCTCCTCCAGTCCAGGTTGACGGAGAACCAGAATACGAGATATCCGAAATCCTGGACTCTAGACTTGATCATCGTAGATGCCAGTGTCAATTTCTGTACCTCGTCTGATGGTCTGGATATGAAGGAATGGACGAAGAGACTTCATGGTTACTTGCTACTGAGCTTGGAAACACATCCAAACTCATATCCAACTTCCACTCTGCATATCCGGACAAACCTGGTCCTATTCAACTCTGAAGTACATGGATGATATACAAAATACAAGTACAAGTATCGGAAAAGGCCACAGGACTAGAAAAAACTACATCTCCATAGACTCATCCGCCCCTCTGGATCCATCCTCCTCACTTCCAGAACCCTTATTCATCTCCTCATCTTCCTCCTCAACATCTGAAGTCATCCGAACCTCATCTGATGGGATCCGAATCCCCAACTGAAGCTCCCCAAAAAGCAAGGCCTGGAACTCCCTTTGTTGTTAGAGGAACATCTCCAGTCCGGCACCTATCTGGTCCATTGCAGTCCTGCTGCCTTCCACTGCCAGGATACTTCGCTCTAGGAGAGAATTGGTCCAAGCCAACTCAGCCAGGACATTGTTGACGGCCATCAACAAAGATTGTCCATCATCCTCCACAACTTCTGAAGGATCCAGACTTGGACTCCTCTGACATCTCTTACCTTTACCCCTCGGAGATGGGGATCCGACAGCACACTGTCTCTTCTTGCCCTTGGCCCTTGGAACCTTGATGGATCCGGGCCTCCCAGGACAAGTGCCCTTGTCCCTACGACATGGATCACAAGACTTGATCTATCCGAGAGCCCATTAGCTCAGATCTGAAATGGCTCTATAGACTCACCAGGGCATTCCTGTCCACATCCGTCCACAGACAGATCCGACCCTTCCCAGCGCAATGCGCACAGGATCCGTCATTGTCCAAAGACAAAGCACAAGACTTCCGAAAGTTAGGAAGGGATCAGAACAAACATTCAAAACTCACTGTCTCTGCTGCAATCTCCTTCTGCCTCTTTTCCTCTGCTGCTGCCCTCCGCTTCTCAGCCTCCTCTATCTTTCACAGATCCTCCTGACACTTCTGTTCCTCCTCCTCCTGACGCTTCCATTCCTCCTCCTCCTTGCATTTCTGCTCCTTGTCAGCTTTGGCTGCAGCTTTGGCAGCTGCCAATTTCTTCTCCAAGTCCGCTACAAGGTCTGCAGCAGAGTCAGGGATATGGGATCCTTCTCCAGACATGATAAAAGCAGTTGTTGTTTGAGATATAGGAAAGTGGGGGTTAGGAATCACTTCAGATGTCTGACATCTGTATATCTGTCAGATTACAGACTCAGCATGTCAACCATCAAACTTCTCCATCATCTCACATTAATTTCATCCGATCCGGATCGACACTTCTTATGCCTCAGGGGTTCGGCCCTAAAGGGGGGATACTGTCATATTCCATACATCCGATCTCAGATCTGATCTGATCTGATTGATCCTGCTTCTATCTGGACCACAGATCTGATCTGGATCAAACATTCGAGAGCCAGCTTCTTGTGTTCTAAGTCCACTGTGTTACAAACTGGGATAGTTCTGAACACGACTGCCTCACACAAGAGGTAGCAAGAGTCGTGGGTTTGTTGTACTAGCCGGACAAAGGTCTAGCACAGTTCGAGGTAAATGACAAAGACAGATTAGTCCTGTAGAGAGGACCAGACTGGCTGAGTCAAATACGTTCTACAACAACGAAGATAGGTCCAAGTATGAGGTACACGGAACTAGCTGAGTCGAGGCACGTAAGTTTGCTTTAGACTAAGACTTAGGTGTGCTAAGCTTAGATACGATCTTAGACGACTAAAGATTGGAGGTCTTTAGCAAAGGAAGAATCCAGGTAAAACCCAGTAAGATTAGAATGGAGAAATATAATGTATCTACGAGCATTTATATACTAAAGTAGCAAAGGACTTTAGGGTGGGCTCATTAGATATAAATGGGCTACATAACCAAAGAAGGAAGGTAGCTAAAGTACAACGTGTTGAACATATGATGTTAGAGTGAGTCACGAATGGAACCGAGTCAAGATGAGTTACGTATGAACATATGGTCAAGTGACCGTGGACGAAAGTGATATACAAGGAAATGATGAAGTAAGCATAAGAGGGGAAGGTGTAAGTAAAAAGGAGAAAATATAGAGGGGCGTACAACAACTGTAACACACTGTGCATACTTGCTTCTATCCCCTTTCAGTGATCTACCTGTACCAGTGTCCCAGCTGTGTATATTCCTGTCCTGCTTACTGATCCATTACCTGTGCTTCATATCTGACTTGTGTTTGCTGATCTGCTGTGCATTTACTAATAGACTTCCATTATACTTTGTGCATAGCTCTCTGGTTCCAGACTTGCTGATTATCCGTACTATCTGCCTACAGTATATAAACTGCATGTACAACTTTAGAGAACCTTAGTTCGAATATCATCTTAGATTCTGCTCATTCCGTTCATCCGAACCTGATCCTCTTCCAGCTCTAAGTATCTTCCGAGACTTAGGATTGATTCCTATAGTCTACATTTCCGACTCTACCTCTGGTAGTCTATATCTGTTAGTTTCTAGTATGGACCTCATCCGCTACTAGCCTTATACCTTGAATCCATCCGTGCACTCCAGATACCCTCTGGACATACTCTTTCCATCCATATGTTTCAGATATACCCCGGACATGCCATATCTGATACCTTCGGATCCGCTATGCAAGCACTTCCAGATCCTCAGACGTAGATTGCTCCTCTGAAATAAAGGGTAGTACTCGGGAAAGGGGCACAGTGCACAAACTGAGGCCAAAGCCCTTTGGATCTCTCACCTATTGAGTATGGTCTTAACACAAGCCCTATTACATGTGGAATGTGTGCTGCAGTACCGGCAGTACTATTACATATCACTATGGCTAAGTTTCACTACATATCATAGTCATCAGTACATGCTATCACACTGCTCATCGTTAGCACTTCTCACAGTACCATCAGTATCATTGGCATCACCAGTATCCATCACACTCAGCACACTTTAGTGTCAGTATCCACAGTTATCATTGCACTGTGACAGTCAAACCATGGCTGACTGCCAAACAACTCATTTTACCACTCATGTCATGTCCTGAAGCACCCAATAGCGAACCTGACCTGACCCACACACCCGATACCAAAGTCGATGCCTATACCTGTGGACCCAACGCATACCCAATATCCTGTCCCCCATATGTCCAGTCCAGTCTTATCTAGCTCCACTGTTGCATAGTTATTCATATTTCCTTTACTGAACAAGTGCACACAGTGTTATTATGTGTATTCCCACAAAGCCATAGCACCTCATGGTCTATTACATAGAAACTTCGGACCTGATAGCTCGCTACTAGATTTGCCTATATCACTCCAGGCATTCACATAGATAGTTAAATAGCACTAGCAGACCTGTAATCCACACCCAATGTTCATGCAGTAGTAGAGGGGTACATCCCCAAAGCTTAGGGTCACTGTCTCTACCTATATCTATATCCTCTCTGAAATTATGAATCTTTACTATCCAAGACAACTGTCACTCCTTTTCCTATACTGTCACTTTCAAATCATGCCCAACCTGACAACTCCCTGCTCATACTAGTCATACCTGTAGTGGTTGACCTTCAGACCCAATGTGACAGTCTAGCTGGTGCTAGCCTTGCATAGGTCCATTTCCATTATTGTCTAGACCCTATACCACATAGCGCAACCACCCCTAACCCTAGCGCTATCGATATATACAGTTACCAAGGTTACTGCACCCTTGCTAGACTACCATACCACAGTACTGAGTCATGTTCAATGAGCCGATGCCCATCGAATGCCCATGCCATGCCAACTAGTTCCATTTGGTGTGTAGTATATTCCCATCTGCTGCTGCTAATCCCATGGCAAGCCTTATTACATGTAGAATGCATACCACAGCACATACAGCACTATTACATATTGCTATGGCTAAGTCTCGCTACTATTCTCGCCTATCGATTCCATGTACTTATGATGTATGATAAAAGACTGCTGACTTCTCCTCCATTCAACACTCCCCTTCTACTGTACAGCGGTAGGAGAAGTCATTTACAATCATTTTTTCTTATCATATCATTCATTAGACGGGATTCCTGTACCACTACCACTTTCGCTATACACAAATATATCTTCTTTGAAATCCAAATATCTCTGAGAACCCTTTGATGGTCTTCGCTCTCAACGCTTCCCTTACTGCTATCTTCACTAAGCACTGGTATTCATCGGTATCATCGGTTTCATCATCATCACACTATCACTCTTCGCTGTCCCTCAGCATACAGTGCTATCACAGTTATCGGTACATGCTATCATAGCACTCGTCATTAGCACTCCTCATGGTATCTTCGGTAACACCAGCATCAACAGTGCCTATCTTTCACAGGATGCTTAACGTCGGCATCCACAGAACCTGTAGTGCTACCAGCGGCAATGCTACCGCTAGCATTGGCATCACTTTATAGGAGTATCTCACATCACATATCAGCATTTGACAAAGTATATTCACCAGCAACCCCTCAGGTCGAACATTCTTGCCTCGCAAGTATAGCAGCTAGGTAGACTTTTGACATATACTAGCTTAGGTGGTAGTCTGCTATCAGCCTAGCTAGATTGTAGTCTTTACACCAATATTCCCGCACATTGGTCATTGCATTTTTGCCTTCAGACTTGCCATTTTACCTTCGGACTTGTGATCCCTTCGTATTTACTGACTATTAGACTTACACCAGATTGAGATCCCTATGGGTAAAACACTGTCTTCTAGGCTATAGCAGCTAGGTAGCACTGACCCAATTTTCTCTGCCATCCAGCAGAGTAGTTATTGTTTCAGTGCTATCAGCAGCATCACTACCACTACCTTCAGCAACTTCAAATAGCAGTACCATGCATCTTACATTTGCATTTGACAGAATATATTCACTGGCAACCCCTCAGGTCAAACATTCTTGCTCTGCAAGTATAGCAGCTAGGCAGACTTCAACATATACTAGCATAGGTGATAGTTCACTATCATACTAGCTAGATTGTAGTCTTTACATTGCTATTACCCTCACCTATTGATTCCATTTATTTACAATGCATGATAAAAGACAGCTGACTTCTCCTACATACAATACTCCCCTTTTACCATACATTTGGTAGGAGAAGTCACTTCTCACCTTTGGTGTATGACTTGTGCACTGGAGTTTACATTCATTATATTAGACATTGTATCACTCATTATACAAGATTCCTGTACCACTACCACTACCCCTATTTGAATATATCTTCTTGTTACAGTTGTATGTGCCCCTATACATTTTCTCCTCTTCTGATTACATAACATGTACGACCATGGACTTCTTGTCTCATGACGCAGTCTATGAACCAGTCATTGTACTTACGTGGCTTTGCTACATCATCCTTTACCTTTCCTGTTTCTTTGTATTGTCATATACCCATGCTTTCCGTATTCGTCTCATCACTTACTTACTTGTTGTGGTCTTGGTCTGAGCGCACATATTGGCCTATTTAAGCACAGTGTATCGCTTGTAGTTCCCTCACTTTAATCTTACTGGGTTTTACCTGGAATCTCCTTTGCTAGAGCCTTGCAACTCTAGTCATCTTGAATCATCTTCTAAGTCTTAGCACTCCTAAGGTCTTAGTCTGAATGCAATCTTCATACTCGACTCAGCCAGTCTAGTCCTCTCTAAAGACTATACTGTCTTTGTCATTTACTATTGAAGCATAGTACTCTTTTGTACTTCGACGCTGATACCAAACAACTGTCACTCTCCTTTGAGTAGTCGTGTCTGACCAACCCCAGTCATAACACTTCTCTTGAAATCTTTATCTCTGAATCTCTGGTGGTTTCTGCTGCCCCACTATATATATTGCTAGCATTGCTATCATTGTAATCTCACTGTCACTCATCACTCAGGCCTCACTGCCCATCAGCATATATCACTTTCATAGTCTTCAGTATGCACTATCATCCCACTCATCACTATCACTACCTTTAGTACCATCAGTGTTGTCAGCATCATTGGTACTCATTATCTTTAGCACACATTAGCATTGGCATCACCAGCTTTCACAGCACTAACAGCAGCAGTGCTACTGCTACCTTCAGCATCACCTATATGAAGTATCATGTGTCTCACTATAGCAGTTGGCACTATATACTGACCAGCAACCCCTCAGGTCGAATGCTCTTGTCTTATAAGTGTAGCAGCTAGGCAAGGCTTCAACATATACTAGTCTGAGAGGTAGTTTGCTATCACTCTAGCTAGATTATAGTCTTTACATCAGCATCATCACTAGATATATTGTAGTCTTTACAATGCATCCTATTGGAGTAGCTAAGCTCACTATACTGACTGGCAACCCCTTGGGTCAAATGTTCTTGCCTTGCAAGTGAAGCAGCTGGGTAGAGCATCAACATATACTAGACTAGGTGGTAGTTTGCCATCACTTAAGCTAGATTGTATCTTTACACTGTCCTATGTCCACCTAGCCTTGCTGGTATGTGAATTTCCTTGCCTTATGTTTTGTAACATGTAGTACTTCCTTATTACATGTCTGCTGCATGTTTTTCCTATCCCTTCCATCTCTGTAGCTATCACTTAGGTATATAATTTCCTATTTACCAAGACTTGTACTCCACTCCCCTTCTACTGTACACTTGGTAGGAGAAGTCACTATATCCCTCCAGAATAGTTATCAATCCTTATATGAAATACAATCTTTATCAAAAAACCATAAGAAATCCTCATCCCTGTCATATTCCATACATCCAATCTCAGATCCGATCAGATCCGATCCGATCCGATCGATCCTGCTTCTATCCGGACCACAGATCTGATCCAGATCACCCATCCGAGTGCCCCAGCTTCTTGTGTTCTAAGTCCACTGTGCATACTTGCTTCTATCCCCTTTTGGTGATCTACCTGTACCGGTGTTCCAGCTGTGTATATTCCTGTCCTGCTTACTGATCCATTACCTGTGCTTCATATCCGACTTGTGTTTGCTGATCTGCTGTGCATTTACTAATAGACTTCCATTATACTTT
>MU173027.1:134875-152520 GCA_016695475.1 Suillus decipiens | reverse complement strand
TACTATCTACCTACAGTATATAAACTACATGTATGACTCTAGAGAACCTTAGTTCGAATATCATCTTAGATTCTGCTCATTCCGTTCATCCGAACCTGATCCACTTCCAACTCTAAGTATCTTCCGAGACTTAGGATTGATTCCTATAGTCTACATTTCCGACTCTACCTCTGGTAGTCTATATCCATTAGTTTCTAGTATGGACCTCGTCCGCTACTAGCCTTATACCTTGAATCCATCTGTACGCTCCGGATACCCTCTGGACATACTCTTTCCATCCATATGTTTCAGATATACCCCGGACATGCCATATCTGATACCTTCGGATCCGCTATGCAAGCACATCTGGATCCTCGGATGAAGGTTACTCCTCTGAAATAAAGGGTAGTACTCAGGAAAGGGGCACAGTGCACGAACTGAGGCCAAAGCCCTTCAGATCTCTCACCTATTGAGTACGGTCTTAACAATCCCACTGCATGCAATATCATCACTTTACTGCTTTACTGCTGCTTAGTAATATTTTCCCACACTATGCGCAGCTATCACACTATTATCAGAAACCATTTTGGTATCATCAGCCCCTATCTCGCTATTTTTGGCAACCATCTTGGACAGCAAATTAGGCAATACAGACTATGTCCAACTAGTATCCCCCTTTAGGGTCAAACATTTTTGCACTGCAAGTGAAGCAGCTAGGCAAGGCTAAGACCTCAACAATATTTCAGATAGACATTCTTAGTAGTGTCTAGCCATTGTTGACTTGCATCATCAGGTCAAATATTCTTGCTTAACAAGTGTAGCAGCTAGGTAGAACACAAACCTGCAATAGGGCTTCAGATCTCACACATGCAATTAATACTATCCATAGTAACTTCAATTCACTTCTTGAAGTGGATGAAGTGCCACTTCGACTGATTTTGGAACAACAAAGTTAACCATCACATTTTTGAAGTGAGGCCAACTTACCTCAAAGTCACTTCTCTTCAGCAGCAACACTAACAAGAGATGGGAGTCTAGCAGTTACAAGATGAATGGGGCAGGAGCAAGGACACTAGAAACACAAAGGTACAATCTCAGTTTCTGTTCAAGAACTCTGTTAACAATGTGCACTACCTAGAAACACAAAGGTACACTATGATTTTTGTCAGTCAACACTGATGTACATGGACTAGGTACTTACATCTCAGTTTCTGTTCAAGAACTGAGATGTTTGCATCTATGGGTGCTTGACTTTATACTAGGTGAGTAGGAAATAAAAATTTAAACATAACCATATTGACAAATGTCTCAGAACTTCAGCCAACGTCAGCACCTTGCACTGATAGGCTTCTTTTGGCTTGCGCTCATACCATGTTGCTCAGCTTCTCCCCCTATGCCTCACTTCTCGGCTGCTTCATAACTTCCCTTCTGCTTTGTCTCCAGTTCATTGGATTTCAACAGGGAGCTCAGCATCATTTGCATAGATCTACCAATTTCTCTTTCTCCCGCACTGTCAGGACACGCAGATATAATAGCATGCCTGAGCTCCATCATTATAGTGGCATGAGTAGTACTTGGAACAAAATACAGCACACACTTGGCATTACTTATATCCATGCAAGGCTGCACACCTGCAACACTCACCTAGACATACGTGGTATCTGGTCCAAGCTTAAATGTGCCTATCTGCTTTATACATATATGATCATGATCCGGGGATGAAACGAGTGTTCACAAAAATACTTATGAGCTCCGGTTTAGGTATGTTTTGAATGCCACCTGAATCTAAGCATAGAAAGGGCCTAAGAAGAACTCATGTGTTTTTGACACGAGGACCAAAACACTGACAGGCTTTTGGTGGGAAGTTATCTAATTTTAATTCAGACACCAGGTTTTACTTTTACTAATGTTACCGACAATAAACAGCGGTACAGGACGCGTGCAGGGTGAGTAATATACTTGATAAACCCTGCGATGGTCATCCAATCTGAATTCAGACACAGGTTTTGTGAATTATTCTTGCGTTATGGTGCCTGGTGGCGAGTAGTAGTACTTGGGACAGCTCGATTCCTACAACAAGCCATTCACCCTCATGACCAGCTGCTGCCAGAGCGAATATAAACCTTCTGACAGATATCAAACCAAATAGCAATGACTGTACTCTCTCCATTAAGTCTCTGGACGACCGTACGAGCGGTCAGCGCATTCAATGTCGCTTGTTCATTCGCTGCATTATGGGCTTTCGTCAAATTCTCAAGGGCCCTTCGCTGGCAAATGAAGACAACTCAACTACGAGGTCCACCTCATACCAGCTTCATATATGGTGTGTCGCAAGACCTCATGTCATCTCATGATACTGCTAGAATATATGAACGTTGGGCGACGGAATATGGGGTGGCATATATGATTCCGAGTGTCCTCGGACAACGTAAAGTCGTGCTATGTGACCCAAAAGCTATAGCACATTTCTACGCCCGAGAGACATGGACATACGTGCAGACACCCCTTTCCGCGGCGATTCGGGAGATACTAGTATGTCAACACTACTATCTCTCTTTGTCTGTTTCATATCTCTTGTCAGATCGGCAGAGGTCTATCATGGTCTGAGGGTGAAGCCCACAGAAGGTACCATTCAGTTCTTGTCCTCGCCCTAGCGACTTAATCACTACCTGTGAATTAGGCAACGGAAGGCCCTTACGCCAGCATTCAGTAACGCAGCAATTCGAAAACTCACATCAGTGTTTTATGATTCAGCATACAAGGTAAGGATTTGCAATGCAGAGTGTAGCATCTCTGACCTTGACACTTTACAGGTCAAGAGCGCTTGGGATACAGTTATAGAACTGAGTAAAGATGGCGATGCTATCATCGAGATTCAGAACTGGTCCGTAACTTTCCTAGCTTTGCAGGTGCCATCCCTAACTGAAACAACTCGAAGGATGAATCACGTATCGTACGCAAAGATATCTTGCCATTAACACCTCGAACTGACACAATATCAGTCTGGATACCATCGGCATTGCTGGATTCTCGCATGATTTTGGCTCGCTCAATGGGAAGCACGCCAGTGTGACAGAAGTGTTTGATACTTTTGGATCCAACCAGCAGGCCTCAGCAATAAACAAAGTTATTTTTCTGTTCGCATCAGTGTTTCCTATCATTTTCAAGATTCCTAGCAAGAGGACGAATCTAAGCAAGAAACTTAGCGTAACCATGGGAGAAATATGTAACGACCTATTGATTCGCAGCCGTCGGGAGAAGGATGTGGATATGAGCGGGAAAGATGAAGAGAAGTCCATCATCGGATTGTTGAGTACGCTCTTCAAGATCTATTGTAGTCTCTCAATCAACATGACGATCAGTTAAATCTGAAGGCCAGGATGCCGAGCTTCACATGTCGGAAGAGGAAGTGGTGGCTCAGGTCCGTTAAAACTGTATTATAGTCATTATTTCCAAGCTTACATCCTGCAGATGAGGAGTTTGTTTATTGCAGGTTATGAGACGGTATCCAGTAAGTCAATTTCTTGTCCGCTACTATCAGCTGACTCCTTGTCGACAGTCACTCTTACGGTAAGCCTACTGTCCGATAACGCCTGCATGGTATTCATGTGATGATCAGTGGGCACTGATTGAACTATCGCAACACCCTAATGTCCAAACCAGCCTGAGAGAGGAACTGTTTTCATTTGACCCTAATCCGACATATGACCAATTAAAGGCCAATCTCCCATACTTGGATGCAGTCGTCCATGAAATTCTGCGACTCCATCCTCCGATAGGCGAAACCACTCATGTTGTGAGTGCACTGATCTACATACAAATAAATGTTTCAACAACAAATTTACAGGCAGCAGCTGATGATGTTATTCCCTTGAGTGAACCTGTGCGCACGGAGTCCGGGAAAATGATGGACAGTATATCTGTAGCGAAAGGGACCTTAATCACGATATCAAGTGCGGCGATCAATCGCTCCTCGACAATCTGGGGAGCTGATGCAAAGGAATTTAAGCCTGATCGTTGGCTGACTGAAGACGGCATTACTGGGAAGGCCAAGGAAGTCCAAGGTCATAAGCATCTTCTGACATTTGTCGATGGCCCGAGGGCGTGTCTCGGAAAAGATTTTGCAATCATGGAAATCAAGGTGATTGAGACGAATTAGCCAGTTTGGATGTTACTCACTGCGATACAGGCGGTTTTATTGGTTCTGGTGAAGAGCTTTATGTTTGAGATGCGAGATGGACTGGATACTGAGGTTGAGATTGCGAGAGGACTTTTACCTCGACCACGGGTTGTTGGAGAGGATGGTATTAGCGTACCTTTGAGAGTTCATCGGTATGAATGATCCCTTGAAGTGGCGCTGCATGTGGCGAAGTTAGTATGGTCATAGCTCTACTGTACTACATATATCAATAGAGCTTCACGACAGCTGACGTAAGGTTTTCTTGCGGTTATGAGTACAGGTGCCTGGACAATTTCAACTGACGAGTGTCGGGGACATGCTGCCTAAAGCGGCACATCATCATCATGTGAGTATGAATCTTACAGTTTACTTCAAGATCTCAGTTAAACTTAGACCTCTGCGGAATCATGTGACTTGGCGCGCAACGGGAGATAGTCACTCCTACCATCATTCGCAATCTACCAATTTCTCCCGCGCTGTCAGGACATGCACTGCCATGGCTAGATATTCTGGCATGAATACTTGGGACGAAACACCACGGCACGCACTTAGCGTTATTTATATTTGTGCAAGGTTGCGCAGCAACATCATGATTAGACCATCAGACATGTCTAGTTTAAGCTTCGAGTTGAATGCGCTTATCTACTTTATATGGTGAGTTCTTCGACCATTGCGCATGATCTTGCTAATCATGATCCAGGGATGAAAGGGATATAGTTAAAAATGCGAGCTCGCTCAAGAATACTGAGTGGCTAAAGAAGTTCAGTGTCAAAAGACGGTTACAACATAGTCGTGATGTTTGAAAGGCTCGTTTATGTATGTCTTGAACGCCATCTGAATCTAAGTATAGAAGGGGCCTAAGAACTCATTGAGTGTTTCTGACATGCGGACCAAAACACTGGCGCTTTCTGCGGGGAGTTATTCCAGACGCAGGTTTTACTTTATGTTACAGACAACAAACAGCGGCACAGGGCAAGTGCAGGGTGAGTAGTATACTTGCGGACATTAGGGAAACGCACGGGTACGGGTAACACCGCGGTTCTATGCTAACGGGTTTGGCGGGTACGGGTACGGTGTAGGATATTCATACCCATGAGCACACCCCGACCCTTTACCGCGGGTTGGCGGTGTTTGGACGGGTATGACCTACCAAATTGGGATACTGCCGAGAAGCTTGTTTGTGAAGAGTTTACTGATAAATATGAGGAATATTTTGAGACTACCGATGACACTGCAGCAGATGCGGTCTGTATGCAACATTTAATCATACACTGACACTGACAACTATACAGAATGATGATGACTTCGGCGAATACTCACTTGGTTCCATGTCTCGCACTACTAGTACCATACTTATCCGACACTACATCGTATGGCACTAGACTATCTCTCCGTCCCAGGTATGGCATGCTTGAATCTTCTCTCAACCAATCAGTTCTTATTAGCTTGCTCAGCAACATCAACTGCGGTCGAACATGTCTTCTCACAGGCTCGGCAGCTCCTTCACTTTACTCGCAACCGACTTGCACCATCAAAAATTCACGCCTTTCTCTGCCTTGGAGCCTGGGGCAGAAGTGATCTTCTAGGGATGGAGGACCTTCTAGCCTCTGTAAGGAGTCAGAAACGGAAGCGAAGCAAAGTTGAAAATAGCAATACTTGTTTTATTGTCTGAGTCGTTAATACACTCTTCTTGGTAATGTACCCGCGGTGCTTACGGGTCGGTGTGTACCCGTACCCATGGCGAGTGCGGTGTTGGCGGCTACGGGTATGGTGTTGAGTTTCCGACCCGCGGTGTTACCCATGCGGAACCCTAGCGGACATTTGATAAATGCTGCGATGGTCATCCGACTTGAATTCAGACACAGGTTTTGCTGTTGCAAATTATTCTTGCACTATGGTGCCTGGTGGCGAGTACTGCGCCGCTGTGGACGGCTCGGTTCCTACAACAAGCCATTCACCCTCGTAGCCATGCCGCAGCCCACAGAACGGCTATAAATCTCCTGATAGATACCAAGTACTTCAAACCAAATGGCAATTACTACCATCCCTGTACTCTCTCCATTAAGTCTCTGGACAACCGTGCGCTCGATTAGTGCATTCAATGTCACTTGTTCATTCGCTGCATTATGGGCTTTTGTCAAATTCTCAAGGGCCCTTCGTTGGCGATTGAAGACAACTCAACTGCGGGGTCCACCTCGTACCAGCTTCATATACGGTGTGTCACAAGACCTCATGTCATCTAATGATACTGGTGGAATGTATGAACGTTGGGCGACGGAATATGGGGTCGCATATACAACCCCCAGTGTCCTCGGACAGAGTAGGATTGTGCTGTGTGACCCACGAGCGATAGCTCATTTCTTGGCACGGGACACGTGGACATATGTACAGACTCCTCTTTTCGCAGCGTTGATGGAGAAATCAGTATGTTAACATCATCATCTTACCTTACCTGTCTGACATCTTTTGTCAGTTCGGAAAAGGGGTACTATGGTCTGAGAGTAAAACCCACAGGAGGTACTTTTCAGCTGTTGTCCCCAGCGACTTAACCACTACCTGTGGATTAGGCAGCGGAAGGCCCTTACGCCAGCGTTCAGCAATGCAGCAATTCGGAAACTCGCATCAGTGTTTTATGATTCAGCATACAAGGTAAGGATCTACGATGCGAGGAATGTAGCATCTCTGACCTAGAAGCTGACTATACAGGCTAAAGCCGCATGGGATACTGTTATAGAATTGAGCAAAGATGGTGACGCTGTCATCGAGGTTCAGAACTGGTATGTATCTATCCTAGCTTTGCAAGTATCATTCCTAATCAAAATGACTCAGGATGAATCATGTATCGTACGCGAAGATATTTTGGCATTGATACCTCAGACTGACGCAATATCAGTCTGGACACAGTTGGCATTGCCGGATTCTCGCATGATTTTGGCTCACTCACTGGGAAGCACGCCAGCGTGACCGAAGTATTCGATTCTTTCGGAAATAACCCAAAGGCCTCAGCAGTGAACCAACTTCTTTTCTTGGTTGCATTAGCGTTTCCTATCATTACCAAGATCCCCACCAAGCGCTCGAAGCTATTCAAGAAACTCGGCGTAACCATGGGAGAAATATCTAACGACCTATTGATTCGCAGCCGCCGGGAGAAGGATGTGAATATGAGCGAGAGAGACGAGGAGAAGTCCATCATTGGATTGTTGAGTACGCTCTCTGAGGGATTCATCAGTCTCTTGATTGACACAGTGATCAGTTAAATCTGAAAGCCAGGATGCCGAGCTTCATATGTCGGAAGAGGAAGTAGTGGCACAGGTCTGTGGAGCCAATATATCACAACCATTATTTGTGAGCTAAAATCCTGCAGATGAAGGTCTTGCTTCTCGCAGGTTATGAGACGACATCCAGTAAGTCAGTTTCCTGTCCGCTGTTATCATACTGGCTGATTTTTTGTCGACAGTCAGTCTAACGGTAAGTTTACTTTTGTGATTATGTCCGTGGACGCTATTAATGTGATAATAAGTGGGCGCTGATTGAGTTATCACAACACCCTGATGTCCAAACCAGCCTGAGAGAGGAACTGCTTGCATTTGGACCTGATCCGACATATGACCAATTAAAGGCCAATCTCCCATACTTGGATGCAGTCGTCCATGAAATTCTACGACTCCATCCTCCGTTGGGCGAATTCACTCGTCTTGTGAGTGCACCTATCTACATGCTAATAAATACTTTGACAACAGATCTACAGGCAACTGCAGACGACGTTATCCCCTTGAGCGAACCTGTGCGCATGGAGTCTGGGAAAATGACAGACAGTATATCTATAGCGAAAGGAACATCAATCACGATATCAGCCGCAGCCATCAATCGCTCTTTGGCCATCTGGGGACCTGATGCAAAGGAATTTAAGCCTGATCGTTGGCTGACTGAAGGCGGCATCACTGCAAAGGCCGAGGAAGTCCAGGGTCACAAGCATCTTCTGACATTCATCGACGGCCCGAGGGCGTGTCTCGGAAAAGATTTTGCGATCACAGAATTCAAGGTGAGTAATTCAAATCATCCAGTTTGGACATTACTCACTGCGATGCAGACGGTTTTATTGGTTCTGGTGAAGAGCTTTGTGTTTAAGATGCGAGATGGACCGGATACTGAGGTTGAGATTGCGAGGGGGATCTTACCCCGTCCACGGGTTGTTGGAGAGGATGATATTGGGGTACCTTTGAGGGTTCGTCGGTATGAATGATTTGTTGCGCTACACTATTTATTTTCCATTACTCATTCCTCACTGGAACCATTGCATTTAGACCAGAAGAGGAGTAATATGGTCACTTCATATACTGTAGCAATCAACACCCTCTGTTATCAAGTGTCTCGAATGTGCGAACTGAAAGATTGCACCGACTCAGTATCTGTTGGACTTGGCAGAAGTAGCATCCCACTTTTTGAAGCTGTTTTCAATGAGGGCGTTCAGACGCCGACCCCCATACTTAGTAGCTATTGTAGAGAGCTTTAAAGTGCTTTGATTCGTGCACACTGAAATGGTGTAAGCTGGATGCTTACTGCGCGCTTATCAAATCAACGTCATGTGACCATACATTCCGCTGCTTTTTCGTCATTTCGTGTCTCTTACCTACTACTATCATCTGCTCATTTGTACAACGATCACAGTTTCGTCCTGTTATTCCGTCCGATTTGTTTAGTGTTCCTCGCCGATTCCTCGGCTTGGTCACAAATGGTACATCAAACTATATAGTACATCCTCCCACAGTTCTGCAGGTGCGGGAGTTCTGCCACATTCTGTCCTGGAGGTTCTGCCCTGCCACATGGCAGAATGGCAGAGTTCTGTCCACAACACTACTGACAACTAGTGTTGTTGGCAAAACTGCGCCAGTTGTGCCATTTTTGGAATTGCCAGCGAGTCATCTCGGGGGTGCTGGCAAAACTTGGCAACTAGTCTCAGAGGTCCAGGGGGCAACTTGGATAAGCTTGTCAGTGTTCCTTCATGGATTCGCCATCAATCCACTTCTATTATCATATGACAGTAACAATATTACCATGTTTTTTTTACCATTTGTTCAAATCGAACCATATATTTGCACCATCCTCAGGCTGCACTTGGGACTCGTCTCAAAATGCCTACCGAAAAACATCCAGGTGCTAAGGCTGTATTCCATCGTGAATTTCATACCATGAATACCGATATTCACGCTCTTGCCCTTTTCTTATATCCAATGTGCCGGAAACTTGCAGCGTCTCAAGCTGCGAAGAGCTGAACGTTCGAGCGGATGTGTACGGCTGCACTTGACATTGCAAAATAGTGGCGTTGGGATGGGGATTGAGCTGTCAAATTTGTCGAGAATCTAAAGCAGTATTACCAATGCAAAGGCCCGTTTGCAGGCGGGCAAGCCAATGGGAAGGATTGGTGGGAATACCTGCGAAGACGTACCCATTGAAAACACTCGCGATCACCTTATTCTCAATTGTCCCTCATGCGGCAGATGTCGAACGACTATTTTTGGATCTTGGCAGAATCCAGAGTGTCAAACGTTGCAACTTAACAGTTCGCGCTTTTGAGACCCTCGTAAAACTTCGTAACAATTGTTCCTATCATGTCCACCAGCGTGCACTTGCTGCTGGTCAACCAGTCCGTCGAAAGCATGCACACTCGGAACAATGGTGGCATTGACACGGACCTGGCAATGGATCTCGACACAAATTTCGCCATGGACACCTCCTTTGGTAAGCCAGAGTCAGGCTGACGACGAGCTGGAGGGACCTGAAAGCTTAACAGAGGATGAGGTTGCAGCTGCCTTTGACGAGATTGAGCAACGCATTGCAGAATTACCATCGATTATTGATCCCCGGCTGGAAGGGTACGAGATCTTGGCGGGAAAGATGTATGACCTTGCGGAGCTGGAACAGGTTGACAAAGGAATTATGCCTGCGGCTTTTGAAGACGATGTTCAGCAGGTGGGATTTGACTTGGATGATAATATATCTTGGGATGTGCAGTATCTGTTAACTATGAAAGGTGTTTCGTCAATGTAATAATCGGCTGTATCATTATGAATTATCATGAATTGTCGTCACGTTGATGCAGTGAAGTTTTGCTAGTGCGCCAAGTGCCAGTTGTGCCAGCACTTGGTCAAAACTCGGCCAAAAGTAGTTTTGCCCCCAGCACTACCGGTGACAATCCGGATGGGCCACGTCGAGATTTGAAACGACAAATAAACAACATCAGCAAATGAAAAATCGAGAAACGAGCCTTTGAGGTGCTGTCAGGGAACTATATTTAGTCAGTGTCAGCTCTCGAGTCGTTATTACACAGTTAGTCGACTCAGCTGTTTACAACCACATTTTCAAGCTGCTCAATTTTCAGCGATATACGAATAATTATTATCGATTAAAACTTTCAGTTCTCCATTTCTCGTGAGTTTAGAATAGCGGAATAAAATAATAACAGTGAAGGGCATTTCCACCAGTTCATGAGTGCACTACTGAAGTGTCCGTAACACGCGTAAGTTAAGCGTTCATTTCAGTGGTTTTGCAGATAAATAACAGCTTATCAAATTATTTGTAATAATAATCTCACAAACCTCACTTGCCATCACGATGCAGCAAATCGTCAATTTACGGAGTGCCTCCTAGATCACAACTATATCTCGTTCAGGTTTATATCAGGATACGTGGCCACTGGTAATGAGAAATGACCTGGCTTATCACTCCACCTTTCAAATGGCTCGTGTTGGCGGTCGGGCCGGGTCCTGGATCGTCTGTCATGCATCATGCCTCCAATTTAAATTTATCAATGCATAATCTTCCGATTTCAATTTTGCGAGCTGTCATACAGAGCCTGTAGGTCTAGCCTGATATGACTGTCCACAGCCACAGAAACTCGTGCTATAAATCTCCCTATCGATCTCTGAATCGTCTCGAATCAAATAGCAATGTTGAAGATATTTACCACCCCTGTGCTCTCTCCATTAAGTCTCTGGGCAACCTTGCGCTCGGTCAGCGCATTCAATGTCGCTTGTTCATTCGCTGCGTTGTGGGCTATGGGCAAACTCTCGACAGCTCTTCGCTGGCGATTGAAGACGACTCAACTGCGAGGTCCACCTCGTACCAGCTTCATATATGGTATTTCACACGAACTTGCCTTATCTCAAGATAGTAGTGTAATATACGAACGTTGGGCGACGGAATATGGGGTCGCGTATATGATTCCAAGCGTCCTCGGACAGAGTAGAATCGTGCTGTGCGATCCAAGAGCTATAGCACATTTCTATGCCCGAGAGACGTGGACATATGTGCAGACGCCCCTTAGCGCGATGCAGAAGGAGCTAATAGTATGTTAACACTACCACCTTACCTCTCTGTTTTATATCTCTTGTCAGATCGGCAGAGGGCTTCCAAGTGCTGAGGGTGAAGCCCACAGGAGGTGCTGTTCAGTTCATGTCCTCGCCACAGCGACTTAACTACTACGTATGAATTAGGCAGCGGAAGGCCCTCACGCCAGCATTCAGTAATGCAGCGATTCGGAAACTCACACCAGTGTTTTATAACTCAGCGTACAAGGTAAGGATTTGCGATGTGGGAGCATTTCTGATCTTGATATTTTATAGGCCAAAGCCGCATGGGATATTGTCATAGAATCGAGCAAAGATGGCAATGCTGTCATCGAGGTTCAGAACTGGTGCGTAGCTTTCTGGGTTCGCAAGTGTTATCCTTAATGGAAATGACTTGAAGGATGAATCATATATCGTATGCAAAGATAATTTGGCATTGACGCCTCGAACTGATGCAATATCAGTCTGGACACAGTTGGCATCGCTGGATTCTCGCATGATTTTGGCTCGCTCGATGGGAAGCGCGCCAGCGTGGTCGAAGCGTTTGAAACTTTCGGAGCCAACCCACAGGCATCACGAGTTCCTTTACTGATCGCATCAGTGTTTCCTATCATTTTTAAGATTCCCACCAAGCGGCACCATCTGGTCAAGGAACTTAGCGCAACCATGGAAAAAATATCTAATGACTTATTGACTCGCAGCCGCCGGGAGAAGGATGTCAATATGAGCGAGAGAGACGAGGAAAAGTCCATCGTCGGATTGTTGAGTACGTTCTCCGAGATTTATAGTGGTGTCTTGATTAACGCGATGATCAGTTAAATCTGAAAGCCATGATGCCGAGCTTCATATGTCAGATGAGGAAATAATGGCACAGGTCCGTGGAGCCAATGTATCTATCATAGCCATTATTTACAAGCTGACATCTCACAGATGAAGGTTTTGCTTCTTGCAGGTTACGAGACCACATCCAGTAAGTCGATTTCTTGTCCGCTACTATCATATTGGCTGACTTTTCATCGACAGTCAGTCTTACGGTAAGTTTAATTCGTGGTTACGTTTGTGAATGCCATTAATGCGATGATCAGTGGGCGTTGATTGAACTATCGCGACACCCCGACGTCCAAACCACTCTCAGAGAGGAACTGCTTGCATTTGGCTCTGATCCGACATATGACCAATTAAAGATCAACCTCCCATACTTGGATGCGGTCGTCCATGAAATTCTACGACTTCATCCTCCGTTGGACGAATTCACTCGTCTTGTGAGTGCATCTATCCACGTAAAAATCAATATTTCGACAACAAATTTACAGGCGGCGGCTGATGACGTTATTCCCTTGAGCGAACCTGTGCGCACGGAATCCGGGAAAATGATAGACAGTATATCTGTAGCGAAAGGGACCTTAATCACAATATCAACTGCGACGATCAATCGCTCCTTGGCAATCTGGGGACCTGATGCAAAGGAATACAAGCCTGATCGTTGGCTGACTGACAACGGTATCACTGAGAAGGCCAGGGAAGTTCAAGGTCATAGGCATCTCCTGACATTCGTCGACGGGCCGAGGACATGTCTTGGAAAAGATTTTGCAGTTACGGAATTCAAGGTGATTGAAACAAATCAGCCAGTTTGGATGTTATTCACTGCGATTCAGGCGGTTTTATCAGTTTTGGTGAAGAATTTTGTGTTTGAGATGCGAGATGGACCGGATACTGAGTTCGAGATTGTGATCGGAATTTTGCCTCGCCCGCGGGTTGTTGGAGAGGATGGGGTTGGGGTACCTTTGAGAGTTCGTCGGTATGAATGATTGGTTGTGCTGCACTAGCAAGTTTACCGTTTTCCGTCAATTGTTCCTGATGTTGTATTTAGGTCAGAAGACCAGTGTGGCGAGAGATTGGTAGTTACCTAAACTCACAGACGAAGGCCCAACGATGTGCAACGAACTTTATACCTATTGGGACGACGAGACTGGGAGCAGCAGCAGTGCCTTGGATTACATGGTTCATCAACGAAAATTGATCATTCATATGGAATAGGAACTTACTCGACGTCAATCCCGCCATGAACAATAAGTCGTTGTCAGTGCGCATCTTTGCAAATATTAATCGTACGAGAGGTTTGTGACGCCGTCACGGTGTTTAAAAGCGTTTAGAACATGATTTGAATCTAGAAAGAGGTGCCTAGATATTGGGACGTGCCACGGACTTGCAAAAGAGCGGCAGTACGTCGGCACAAGACGTTTATGGCGCGCGCCGCCTAGTTACCGTTACTTTTGGACAGCGGCCAAATTGGTGAATGAAATGGCTTTCATGAAGCTACCTTGAGCTTAGAGTGACTTCATGTAACAAATATGAGATTGTTGTGCTCCAGCGTAGTAACGACGAATGCCTCTCTCAAAAAAACACCGCTGCCAACCCGCCAGCGCTGCCGCTGCTCGTGCTGCCAAAGCTCACAAGAAATCAATAGAGAATTCCCAGGTATGCCGAGAGGTACTTATCAAACAGGTACTGTCGGAGCGTGGGCTCTGGGAGCGCAAGCTTCGGATGAAGTGTCCAGGGCACGGCACGTCAGACAAGTATTGTGCGACACATAATTCCCAGGTTCAAGAAGGGATTGAAGATGTTGGTCACATGTGTATCTTCCTTCCGAAGTTTCACTGTGAACTTCATTGAGTTTTTTTGGGGAGCCATGAAGAGATTACGCATTCACAACGCCGAAAGAAAACATGCCGAGGGCTTTGGACTCCATTGGGATTCATATAATTCGAAAACATCGGATGAAGCGGTGGATCATCCGGAGGCTTACGAGTCGGGGCTCGGGGCAAAAAATGCTCAATTTCAAGTGAAGGCATTCAGCTCAAGGACGTACAAATCCCAGAGACGCATTCCTGAGGCAGTCCGAGTCGCCCGTCTGCTTGACCACCGTTATATCTCCCTCAAATTTTGAGATATGGGAAATGCTTATTCGGAGTGTTTCTGCGAGAGGAATAAGGATTTGAAACATGTCTGCATGTGTGATAAATTTTGCACAAAAGTAGCGGTGATTAAGCGGCGCGCACTATGCTGCGGGAAGTCATCCATCATCAAAATATCAATTAACAACCGTTATAATTAGGATGCATGGTCGCTGCACCTTTATTATTTGATATGACTCATGTACACTGGTGGTACCCCGATTTCAATGTTATACTGAAACCGAATGCATGTATACAAGCTCACTCAGTGGCTTAGACTGTGTTTGAAATGCTCGTTTAGGTATGTTTTGAACAATTAACGTACGATTAACAACGGTCATCCAATCTTACATAATTCAGACACAGTTATGAACTTCTATCCTGCAACGCTGCGGATAGCTCAGTTCAGAAACGGCTATAAACTCCCCAATGGATACTAACTACTTCGAATCAAACACCGATGACTACCATTCCTGTACTCTCTACATCAAGTCTCTGGACAACCGTACGCTCGGTTAACGCATTTAATGTCGCCTGTTCATTCGTTGCATTATGGGCTTTTGTCAAATTCTCAAGGGCCCTTCGCTGGCGCTTGAAGACGACTCAACTGCGGGGACCACCTCGTACCAGCTTAATATATGGTGTGTCGCACGACCTTTCCTCATCTCAAGATTATGCTGCAATGTATGAACGTTGGGCGACGGAGTATGGTGTCGCGTATATGATTCCGAGTGTCCTCGGACAGAGTAGAATCGTACTGTGCGACCCAAGAGCTATAGCACATTTCTACGCCCGAGAGACATGGACATACGTGCAGATGCCCCTTACCACGGTGATTCGGGAAGCACTAGTATGTTGACACTACCTTCTTATCTTGCCTGTTTCATATCTCTTGTCAGATCGGCAGAGGACTACTATGGGCTGAGGGTGAAGCTCACCGGAGGTACGGTTCAGCTCTTGTCCTCTCCCCAGCGACTTAACCACTACCTGTGAATTAGGCAGCGGAAGGCCCTCACGCCAGCATTTAGTAATGCAGCAATTCGGAAACTCACACCAGTGTTTTATGACTCAGCGTTCAAGGTAAGGATTTGCGATGTGGAAATGTAGCAACTCTGACCTTGATACTTTACAGGTCAAAGCCGCATGGGATGTTGTTATAGAATCGAGTAAAGATGACGATGCTGTCATCGAGGTTCAGAACTGGTGCGTAGCATTTCTGACTTTGCCAGTGACATCACTAATCGAAACAACAACTCAAAGGATGAATCATGTATCGTATGCGAGGATATTTTGGTATTAACACCTCGAACTGACTCTATCAGTCTGGACACGGTTGGCATTGCTGGATTCTCTCATGACTTTGGCTCGCTCGATGGAAAGCGCTCCGGTGTTACCGAAGTGTTCGGTTCTTTCAACAATAACCAACAGGCTTCAGCAGTGAACCAAGCTCTTTTCTTGCTCGCATCAGCCTTTCCTATCATCATCAAGGCTCCTAGCAAGAGGAAGAATCTAATCAAGAAACTTAGCGCAACCATGGGAGAAATATGCAACGAATTATTGATTCGCAGCCGCCGGGAGAAGGATGTGGATATGAACGGGAAAGATGAGGAGAAGTCCATCATCGGATTGTTGAGTACGTTCTGCATGATTTATTGCGGTCTCCTGATTAACATGACAATTAGTTAAATCTGAAAGCCAGGATGCCGAACTTCATATGTCGGAGGAGGAAGTAATGGCACAGGTTCGTGAAGCCAATATATCACGGCCATTATTTGCGAGCTGACATCTCACAGATGAAGGTCTTGCTTCTCGCAGGTTATGAGACGACATCCAGTAAGTCGATTTCTTGTCCGCTACTATCATATTGGCTGACTCTTGTTGACAGTCACTCTTACGGTAAGCCTACTGTCCGATAACGTCTGCACGGTATTCATGTGATGATCAGTGGGCGCTGATTGAACTATCGCAACACCCTGATGTCCAAATCAGCCTGAGAGAGGAACTGCTTGCATTTGGCCCTGATCCGTCATATGACCAATTAAAGGCCAATCTCCCATACTTGGATGCGGTCGTTCATGAAATTCTACGACTCCATCCTCCATTGGGCGTATTCACTCGTCTTGTGAGTGCGTCTGTCTACGTACAAATCAATATTTCGACAACAAGTTTACAGGCGGCGGCTGATGACGTTATTCCCTTGAGCGAACCTGTGTGCACGGAGTCCGGGAAAATGATAGACAGTATATCTGTAGCGAAAGGGACCTTAATCACAATATCAATCGCAGGAATCAATCGCTCCTCGGTAATATGGGGAGCTGATGCAAAGGAATTTAAACCTAGTCGTTGGCTGACTGAAGACGGCATCACTGGGAAGGCTAAAGAAGTCCAGGGTCACAGGCATCTTCTGACATTCGTCGACGGCCCGAGGACGTGTCTTGGAAAAGATTTTGCGATCACGGAAATCAAGGTGATTGAGACGAATTAGCCAGTTTGGATGTTACTCACTGCGATACAGGCCGTTTTATCGGTTCTGGTGAAGAGCTTTGTGTTTGAAATGCGGGATGGACTGGATACTAAGGTGGAGATTGCGAGAGGACTTATGCGTCGCCCGCGGGTTGTTGGAGAGGATGGGGTTGGGGTACCTTTGAGAGTTCGTCGATATGAATGATCGGTTGCGATGCACTAGTTTTGCGTCACTCATTCCCGACTTTGGAGTGTTGTATTTAGATCAGAAGAGTAAGCTGTGCATGGGTACAGTATAACTCTTTGTACGCAATGAAGATGACGGGAAATTTAAATATCCTTGCTTATACCCAAAGTTTACCTAGCGGTGTCGTGCCAAAGTGGACCAAGCACTTGCGATTGAAAGTATCAGGTTAAATTTAATCGTCGTGTTTCCCTCAAGCCGATATAATAGAACAAATGCACGAAGTGCATATGTTCATTGCGATGATCGAGAGCCCAAGTTAGTACGCCCGGCGCTTTACAAGGACCTATTAATACAATAAATAAAGAATAATGGCTTGCAAAATTAACTGTAATAATAATTCCACTCTCAAACGTTCACCCATGGTAACTCGCCAATTTATTTCTGAAACTGAACGCCTGCCAGATTACAATCATGTATTGCTCATAACAACAGGAAGCGTAGCATCTATCAAAGCTCCTCTCATCGTCTCAGCGCTT
>MU173027.1:0-133240 GCA_016695475.1 Suillus decipiens | reverse complement strand
ACCCGGAATTCACGAAGGTCTTGAGTTGGTGCCATGTGAACTTGGCTGGATAGTATGCGAGAAGTTCTTCCCTTGTTGGAGGACCTGTTCCCAGAGAAACTTGTAAGAGTTTCTCGGAAACGTTGTCCGGTGTACCCAACGGTGGCTCTATGGTCATCGTCGTGACAACTTCTGCTAAAGTTACGAAATAGTTACCCTTGAGTTACCCGCAGTTTATGTTGGTTTATGTAATTTCAAGTTGTTCATTTGCTGACATGAAAATACAGCGCTAAGCCTGCATCCTCGCACGACGCAGACTACGGTCGCAGTAACCCATGACCACGGAATTTCTTCTTCGACTGCAGCCTCTCAATCGAACCTCAAAGTTATTGCAGACCAGCCGCTACAGGATGAAGACTACGAATACATTGAGAGAACACTACAGTTGTGGGAGAATACTCATGCGCGCAACCGTACTGCTGCGCGACACAACGTTCTCAGGCTACTAGGCACCGTAATCTTATTTGGTCACGACGAAGTATGCGAGATTTCCCTCGGATGAAACGATAGCCCGGTCTATGTAACTATTCTTTCTGGTCGAAGCACCCCGAATCACCAGCTGCCAGTTTCAGCGAGTGGGATCTCCTATCTGCTCAAACAAGCCCTGCGGTGACAGCTCGACGCAATTTTGTGTTTTAGCTTGCTGTGGTGCTGACTCTGAAGGCAATGAATAGTGACTGCGGGCAGGGGCACGATCATGTTTTAACGTTGCTCTCCTGACGAGTGAGATGGGACACAACAGTTACATAACGTTGCTTATTTCCAGTAAGGTGTGTCTGCAGCATTCAAGTTAACATGGTCAGAGATATTGCGGATGGACTCCCGGAGCACTCGATATGATTTGCAGTACAACATTATCTTTTGTCTTGCAGACCATTCAAGTAGTTTGCGGGCCGTGGCACGGTATTGCAACTCCGACACAGACCCCGGAATAGTCACCCACACTGCACAGTCGATCATGATAGTAGCAAGCCGGCGAACTTCGTAGTCATGCCGCTCCAGCTATAAATCTCCCAATAGATCAAATTTCGAATTCAATGCCACAATGAACCCCTCTATTATTATTGGTATACCTGACTCTCTATCAAGCCTCTGGACAACCGTACGCTCGGTTGGCGCATTCAACATCGCTTGTTCATTTACAGCTCTGTGGGCTTTCGTCAAAGTGACAAGAGCACTTCGCTGGCGATTGAGGACGACTCAACTCCGTGGTCCACCTCGTACCAGCGTCGTATTCGGTGTTTCCAATGACCTCCTCTCATCTAAAGATAATGCTATAATGTATGAACATTGGGCGCAAGAATATGGGGTAGTGTACATGATTCCGTCAATCCTCGGGCAGACCAAAATCGTGCTGAGTGACCCAAGAGCCATCGCACATTTTTATGCCCGAGAATCATGGACTTATGTCCAGGCGCCCCTTTCTCTGATGCTGATAGAGAACATGGTATGTTGATACCCTCTTCTAATACCGTCTATTTGATATCTCTTGACAGGTCGGCAGAGGTTTACTGTGGTCTCAGGGTGAAAGTCACAGGAGGTAGTGTCAACATCTTGTTCTCGTGCTAGAGACTGATCATCTACCTGGATTTAGGCAACGGAAGGCCCTTACTCCGGCGTTTAGTAATGCAGCTGTTCGGAAACTCACATCAGTGTTTTATGATTCAGCATATAAAGTAAGGATTTGCCTTGTGGTGAATGCAGCATCTCTGACCTTGATACTTTACAGGCCAAAGCCGCTTGGGATACTTTTATAGAATCAAGCAAAGATGGCACCGCTGTCATCGAAGTTCAGAACTGGTGCGTAGATTTTCTGGCTTCGCAAGTGTCATTTCTAATCAAAACAACTCAAAGGATGAATCATATATCGTACGCGAAGATATTTTGGTATTAACACCTTGAACTGACGCATATCAGTCTGGACACAGTCGGCATTGCTGGATTCTCGCACGATTTTGGCTCGCTCGATGGGAAGCGCGCCAGCGTGACCGAAGTGTTTGATACTTTCGGAACCATCCAACAACGCTCAGCATTAAACAAAGCTCTTTTCCTCCTCGCATCGGTGTTTCCCATCATTGCCAGGATACCTACTAAGCGGACGAAGCTGGCCAAAAAACTTAACATAACTATGGGTGAAATATCTAATGACTTGTTACTTCGCAGTCGCCAGGAGAAGGATGTGAATATGAAAGAGGTAGAAGAAGAAAAATCTATAATCGGACTGCTAAGTACGTTCTCCAAGAGATGCATCGTGGTCCCTTGATTGATCAAAGATCACAGTCAAAGCTGAAGGTCAGGAAGCTGAGTTTCATATGTCCGAGGACGAAGTAACTTCTCAGGTCCGTGGAGACTATGTATCACAGCCACGACTTGCAAGCTGATATCATGCAGATGAAAGTCTTGCTTCTCGCGGGTTACGAAACAACGTCGAGTAAGTTCATTTCTTGTCCGTTGCCATCACATTAGCTGACTCTTTGCTCTCAGCCAGTCTTACTGTAAGTCTACTGTTCAATGACATCTGTGCACGCTATTCACGTGGCGATCAGTGGGCATTGATTGAGTTGTCTCGACACTCCGATGTCCAAACCAGACTCAGAGAGGAACTACTTGCACTTGGTCCCGATCCGACATACGACCAATTAAAAGCCAACCTTCCATACCTGGATGCGGTTGTCCACGAAATTCTACGACTCCATCCTGCGGTGCCTGAGTTTAGTCGCCATGTGAGTACGCGTGTCTATATGTGAATAGAGACCCTGAAAGTAGATATACAGGCACGCGTAGACGACGTGATTCCCTTGAGCGAACCTGTGTGCACGAAGTCTGGGGAAATGACCGAAAGTATATCTATAGCGAAGGGGTCATCGATTGTGATCTCGATCAGAGCAATCAATCGCTCTTTGGCCATTTGGGGACCTGACGCAAAGGAATTCAAACCTGACCGTTGGCTGGCTGAAGACGGCATCAGTGGGAAGGCCAAGGAAGTCCAAGGTCATAGGCATCTACTGACTTTCGTCGATGGCCCGAGGACGTGTCTCGGAAAAGATTTTGCGATCGCGGAATTCAAGGTGATTGAGACGAATCAGTCAGTTTGGATATTACTCACTACGATCCAGGCGGTTTTATCGGTTCTGGTGAAGAGCTTTGTGTTTGAGATGCGGGATGGACCGGATACCGAGGTCGAGATTGCGAGGGGAATTCTGCCTCGCCCGCGAGTTGTTGGAGAAGATGGTATTGGAGTACCTTTGAAAGTTCGTCGGTATGAATGATTGCTTGTGCTGCACTGGCGCATTCAAATATTTTTCTCACTTATTTGTGGCCCCAGCTCTTAAATAATGTATTCAGGTAGAAGACGCATGTAAGCTTGATATGATATGGACTCTGTATTGCTCTGTATACGACGAAAAACCGATGATAAAATTTAATGATCAATGAGCAGATAAAGGGGATTATGCCCGAATCTAAAGTATAGCCAGTACTTAGGTGCAAGACATGACAAGAATCAAACGGGCCAGGTAGATTGTACTAAGATGGACCAATAGAACGCAGCACGCACAGCAAGCCAAGGATTAACTACAGCCTGTAGTAAGTGATACTTACTAGGCCTGCCAGGCTACCATATAATTAACCACGTCCGCAGATGCAGGTTCTGTGACTCCGGTACAAGGATGGAGTCCAACGGATGACTTACTAAGCTACTGGCAGTTTATTTACCAAAAGCTTTAGATCCAAACAAACGGACACTACCATATCGGACAATTCCATGTGTACTTAGTCTTACTACTGACCATCAACATGAGAACAGCTCGTGGAAATGCCAGGGGCCGCCCGCGGGGGCTACCGCGTACTCGTGGAAGTGTGAACACTGCTTTTCGAGTTAGAGATTCGAAAGCAGGTGCTACGCCTCACATACAAATGGAACACATTGCATCAGTCAGCCGGAGTAGTGGGCTCGAGCAAGGCGGGGATGCGTGAGATTAAATTCCTTGACTCATTCTTAGAGCTTACCTTTCTTAGGTACTAGCCTGAAGGATTCCAAGGTACAAGAACAGTACAGAGCATTTGTGGGTGAGAAGGTGGGTGTGCTTGATTGCACTCGGGATGAGGGACGTGGTTTTATGAAGGTTACAGCTGCACAAGTTTTGGACAGGGAAACAGACAAAAGATGAGCAGGAGAACATCTTAATTTTGTTTCGTGAGCCCTACGTTCCTTCTTGATCAAGGATCCAATTCAAACTTTACTGGACAGGAAAGCTTAGAGAAGGAATCTTTGCGTCTAAGCGGAGTGATGCCTTTGCAATAGAAGGTGCGCTTATGTGATCTTGCATTGATTTTCTCATTTTCTAGATATCCTGCAGTGTACGAAACCTCTCTTTGCCTCTCCTCGCTATTCGACTCCCCTGTCCAGACATCTTCTATTCTCTCTCACCTGCCGGAACTCTACACTTCTGCATCAATCCAAACTCCCATCAGCTCCGTGCTGATGTCTCTCCTTCACCACCTTATCGCAGGATATCCATCACAAAAAACTTACTTTGAACACCTTTCACACCTTTCGCCCAACGTGCTCGATAGGACATCAGAGGCATATGTATGGATATCAAATCTAGCAACGAGTCTCCGCACCCTTAACCATATCAAGATTGAAGCTCTTTCACGGAAAGATGTATACAGGCATATCCTTTCTATTTCTAAATCATCTGACGAGGCAGACGATGAACTGGTCCGTCTATCGGAAGATGCAGTGCACGCGCTCGTGGAACGGCTGAGAAGTAAGGCAAGGGATAAGGCGTGGGTGGTGCTGCGCAGTGCGTATAGGGAGCTATCAGCTTCAGAAGAGACCAGGACTTGGATGGCCAAATGCCTATTGCTTTCAACCGAGCAGGCGTCTGCATCAGGTGTTTCTTTGGAGGAGTGGATGGATGGGTGGTGTCGAAATGGTCACCTTCGGCCGAAGGAAGGGGCAGTAGGAAGATGGATAGTATGCAAAGTCAGATAACTGCTACTACGTTGATGGTGATCTAGTGTACGATAGAATGGTTACAGTATGATGACTCGTGACCTCAGAGTGTCCTAAGGACATTAGTGTACATGGCATAAACTCTTCTTCCTGTCGTACGCGAGTTTCAACCGAAATTTACATCTAGGGACAGATTTTAAAGAATGAGTAGTTGTCTATGTCTATGTTACACAAGTCAGATTTGGAGCCAGATTGGAATTATGATAAAAGTCTTAAATGGATGAACAATTTGATGATTCGTCTTCAAGGCTTCTCACTCAGCCTCAGGGTAATTCTGCATCATGCGCCGAAGTTCCACTTCTGGAATCCTCGTCCGGAATTCAATAGCGCAAAGGGCATTTGGCAGCATCGAATTCATGAACCCCATGTCATCCTGCGGCTTCGTAGGATCCAAACTGAGCTGGAAGGCCCAAAGAGTAAGAAGCGAAATTATGAACATTGATCTGTAACATTTTAGATGAGATCAGGAAATCATGTGCGTGGAAAGAACTGTGACCTTTTCGCAAGGTGTTGACCTGGGCATACGCTAAAAAGAGGGATAATCAAAGAAAGTTTATCTCAAAAGACAGTGCTTACCGCCGTCCAAACCCAAATATAAATAATGTGAGATCGTCTCTTAAACGACCCTGGTCGTCAATCCAGCGCTGGGGATTGAACGCATCAGGCTCGGGATAGACTTCTGGATCTCGAGAGATAGCCCTGAGACGGTGACAATTTGACATGTCGTATCTTGAAGGACATCAACTTACCAGTGGTTGCCGAATACTATAGTTCCAGCGGGAATGCAATAGTTTTTCTGCCCGCGGATGTCAGATTATCCTGCGGACGACAAACTATTTAGAGAGCACTTGCCCAAATTACGTCTTGAGAGGTCCGGTGAGGAACGCCTGTGGGATACATAAACTTCAGGAACAGGACCGACCATTCAGAAACCCACCTCCCGACGGTCTCCATCTCAAAGCCTCAGATATGAAGGCCTCCAGATGAGGAAGGGATGATCTATCAGCAAAGGTCGGTGCTTCGGCAAAAAAGAATTGAATTGACAAAAGCCAGAACTGCGATGCGAAAACGAGCTACCTCGCTCCCTTCCGATGACTGCATCAAGCTCGGCCTGAACTTTAGCCTGCTCTTCAGGAAAATGTGCGGCTGCCATTAGCACCGTGCACATCGCCTCAGAGGTCTGGTACATCATCTCAGTGTATAATGTTCGCAAAAAAAGGAAGACGCCTCACCGCATCGTTTCCAGCTGCAAAAAAGGAGGCAGAAAGATACGCCATCTCGGTCTCTGTCAAGTCATAGAGATCTCCATTTTCTAGAACGTATTTTGAAAATGAAGGGCCGATGTCCTCATTGTTTTGCTGTGGAACAACTCAAACATCACGTAAATATAGACAATGCAATGCATACCATGCGCAGTTTCACACGGTTCAGTTGGTCTGTGTATAGTCGCCTGGCCCTCTCGGATTCGTGTCTTAATTCTGATGCATACCAAGGAAGGTGTTTGAGCCACGGTATAAAGTCCACCAAGTAATGACCAGGGCGCAAGATTGTATCAAATCTCTTCAGCAACTCGCGAGTTTCTATGACTTCAGGATCAGTTGCGGACGTCGGCGTAGTCTTCCCATATGCAATTTTCATGACTGTTGTTGTGGAATAACTTCAAGGAACCCGTAAGTAACATACTATCAGACCCCGGCGCCGCACGTAGGAACCCGCTTACGTTGCCACATGGTTCTGAAAGTTCTGTGGATCGTCAAGAATATTGAGGATCACGGTTTTCGCATGTAACATCTGCAGGGGCTGATACGCCTCAGCTGAATTGGGCTGGAGATGTGTGTGGAGTGCTCTGCACCGCATTAAAAGATGAGGGCTGTTTGAGCCTTTACAGTATCGTCGCTACGCACCTACGCATCCGACGGAACTTGTCCCCAGCATCTAACAAAGCGATGGATAGTCCGCGTGTGAGTATTTCTCCAGCAGCAAAGCGAGGTCGATCAGCTGTTATTCTGCCCTGCTTCTCCATTATATCCACTGCGGCCTGTAACGGAGTGTTTGAGTCTGGAGATGATCGCGTGTTACGAAGAGACTAACGTTGTATCGGCCGATAATCACGATGGCCTGGATTCCAATGCGAATGCTAATCACAGGGCCATACTCGTCAATCCACCGCGCTACAGTGAGAAATGCGCTGACCACCAATGAGGTGAAATTAGATTACAAAAACGAAAAAGTCAGTATAAACTTCACTTGTGAGGGGGTAAGAAGTGTCCCTGAGGGCGCCAAGTGGGAGGAGAAGGAGGAAGGTAGGATTTACGAAGGTAAGCACGGATAATCACTCCTATAGCGCCAATGCAAGCTGTAGCACCAAGAACGAGCTGTGTGTTGCCAAAAATGCGGAGGTCAGGGAGCCGTAGCATGACAGACTGGAGGAGTGGGAAGAGATGAAATGGACCTCATCGAAAATGTATTCGAGTTGTTTTATGAGCTAGCCTGGCTTTGTTATGACGATGCATGGATTTGAAAATGAAGCGGACTTATTATACCGACTCTGTTACATTATGCAAGGTGCAAATTCCACAGCAAACAACACAAATTATCATGACATCCAATACGGTCACATATATGGCTAAGCCACATGAACTGAAGTTAGGAATCGAGAAGGCAGTACCTGGCAAGAAGATGCACTCCCAGACCCGAAAAATGTGTCGATGCATCTTGACAGCACTCGCCAGGCTGTTGTAGACTTGTCAGTTACATAAAAGGAGTGCGATGTGAGTGAACACCCACTGTCATGTCAACTTATTTTGTTAAAACAGAAGTTGGGGCCTGCAAAAGGGTGCCCTTTTCGAATCTCATGATACTAGTACTTAGTGCATCACAGGAGAAAAGAGTCACAGGGTGTCCGAGGACCAGCCAACCCACGGACCGAGGTTGTGAGCAAGAAATTGAAATTGAGAACAGCTCAGAGCTTAAACTTTGAGGAGGAACACATACGTGTCAATGGCCAACCACGTATGCAGCAACCTAGAGATGCGTCTTACATAATCGTAGCTCACGGAACCGATAGATTCAATGACGTGCACAAGTGTCCCCGCCAGTTCGAAAGGAATCACATGTTGGCGAAATGACATTCGAAGGTCATCGTTAGTAGTCCGACGCTCATCAACGTTGAGTCAGAGGCATGGTTCTCATCCCCTTTGTTGGATATCAGGGGTCGAGGTACGAGCTCGACACTTTTCGGGATTCTTCGGGAATGATGGCGCGATATTGGCGGGCATTGGCGGCATAGTTTTACCGCTGGCAGACATATATAAGGAGGTATTTTACGGTATAAGACGCTATGCGTTTGTAATCGGGTTCCCTGTACAATCGAGTTAGATCGTACTTCGAAGAACGTGTCTGAGATTTGCGGATAACTCAACACCCTTGTCACAGGTTCTCATGAAAAAAGCCTTCGGCCCGTAGGGATATGAACATGGCGCAACAAGTTAGAGAGCTCCCGTTGGGTCGCGATGATGAAGTTAGGACAGTCCCCTGGGTTTCACGGTTTGCATATGGGAGAGGTATGGGCCGGTTTGATGCGTCCTGGATCCTTTCTCACTGCTACTTGGACTTGGGTCGGAGTTCATGAAGCCTGTATCTGGGCAGGACTTACAACTTCTTGTTCCCTACTTCATCTAAACAATCTCGAGTCCTGCGATATGCATCAGAGCTATGGTCTTGATGGCGAAATACACGGACTTTGCTCTCGTCGCCTACATTCAAGCATGCGAACATATCGATATGTCAAACAAATTCATCTCTCAGCCCATGCAGATCGCTATCTTTATCCAGTTCCGAATTCGAAAGCATCGAGTCCTTAGAGGTGCTCTCGTTCAATTTACGATCATTGTTGGTGACATTCGCGTTCTCCAACTATGTCGTGAGTAAAGTCCAGACCCGACTGCACAGCTCTCCTTACAGTCGCTGGACATGTATTGTGGGTCATTCACAAGCAATTCCTCCCTGAGGCTGGTCTGGACATCGGGGTGCCGCGATAACTCGATCAGTGCCCACTATCATCACATGAATAGCGTGCAGACGTCATCGGACGGTAGGCTTACCGTAAGTGTGACTGTCAACAAGCAGTCAGCCAATATGACAGTGGCGGACAAGAAACTGACCCACTAGATGTCGTCTCATAACCTGCGAAAAGTAAGCCCCTCATCTGCAGGATGTGAGCTCGCAAATAATGACTGTGCTACAGTTTCCACGGACCTGAGCCACCACTTCCTCCGACATATGAAGCCCGGTATCCTGGCCTTTAGAATCAACAATCGTCGCATTTATCAAGGAATCACAGTGAATCTCTTGAAGAGCTTACGCAACAATCCAATGATAGACTTCACCTCACCTTTCTCGCTCGTATTTGCATCCTTCTCCTGGCGGCTGCGAGTTAATAAGTCGTTAGATATTTTTCCCATGGTTATACCGAGTTTCTTGAACATATTCGGTACGCCGAGTGGGGATCTTGGCGATGATAGGAAACGCTAACGCAAACGTGGTAAAAAGTTGGTTCACTGCCGAAGCGTGTGGGTTAGGTTAGCTTCGAAGGTATCAAACGCTTCGACCACGCCGGGGCGCTTTCCATCGAGCGAGCCAAAATCATGGGAGAAATCAATCATGCCAATCATATTCAGACTTATATTGCGTCAGTGTTGAAGTATCTTGGCGTACGATATATGATTCATCCTTAGAGTCGTTTTGATTAGGAGTGACACTTGACAAGCCAGAAAAACTGCGCACCGGTTCTGAACCTCTATGATAGTGTTCAAATCTTCACTCAATCCTATAGCAGTATCCCATACACCTTTGGCCTGCAAGTCATCAAGATCAGAGATGCTACACTCCCACATCGTATATCCTTACCTTGTATGCTGAGCCATAAAACACTGATGTGAGTTTCCGAACCGCTGCATTACTGAAAACTGGCGCAAGGGCCTTCCGTTGCAGGTAGTAGCTGAGTCACTTCAACGAGGACAAGAGCTGAACAGTACCTCCTGTGAGCTTTACCCTGAACCCATGATATCCCTCTACCGACATGAGAAGAGATGTCAGACAGACAAGGTAAGATGATGATATTAACATACTGATGTCACCAGAATCGCCAATGAAAGGGGCGTCTGCGCAAATGTCCATGTCCCTCGGGTATAGAAATGTGCTATAGCCTTCGGGTCAAACAACACGACTATAGTCTGTCCAAGGTCACTCGGAATCATATACGCGACTCCATGTTCCGTCGCCCAACGTTCATACATTGCACTACTATCTTGAGATGAAGGGAGGTCATGCGAGACGCCATATATGAAGCTGGTACCAGGGGACCCCGCAGTTGAGTCATCTTCAATCCCCAGAGAATGGCTCTTACGACTTTGACAAAGGCCCATAATGCAGCGAATCGACAAGCAACGTTGAATACACCAACAAAAGTACGGTTTTCTAGAGACTTAATGGAGAGGGCACAGTGATAGCAGATATTTCATCGTTGGTGCTTGATTCACAGTATGATCTATTTGGTGATTTATAGCCCAGGTTTCTGTGGTTTATGGCAGCCATTAGGAAATCCTCCAGATACAAACCTAGACTTAGGTTCTACGTATACGCATAGCCAGCAAAACTGAAATTGGAAGGTCATGAGAAGGGTGGAGGAACTTTGAAGGGGGGCGGCCTTCGGAAGCGGAAAACCATCCAGCCTATGGAGTACAGAAGCTTCAATATCGTGTCCGCTGGCCTTCAGACGAATGATGAATTACATGGGTGAGACGAAGTCCAAATGAGAGAGTCTAATAGCTGGCAGCCATTGGACATTACCATGACTGAAGTGGCCGTGTGAATATTAATAACGTTAAAGCTTACTAATTACAAACTAATTAGTACATTGTTTACTGCCGGTGGCAGTGCTCAATGATGATACAGTGCTATGGTATACGTACCACTTACCCTCAGCTCTTTGTACTATTCCTTTTTATCATATACTTGGGATTGTCACCTTTGATAAATACCCTTGTCTACTGTGTCTGAAAATAGGCGCAGCATATTGACAACGATCAAGTCTGTGGACAATTTCCAGCCGTTCGTTTCACATGTCACGGCCTCAGCCTTTACTCTCCTTTGAGGTAGATACCTCGGGACAAGACACTTCCCTCAAACATGACAATTTTGATTCAGAGGTCCAGAGAAGCTGGTATCATTACATACCGCTATGTTGTACGTCCTTGCACTGCCATGGTCTCCATTGTTGATGCACTCAAAACATTCCCAGTGCTACTTTTCCTCATGGTGGCCCCGTATCCGTCGTTGCTCATTGTGCTTGTAAACCACTATCTTCTCACATTAGACAAGCCCATTTCCTTCGTTATTCATTTCTTGATCACTTTTACCCTCGAATTCCTCGCCTTTGCTTCCTTGATAGTCTGCGTAGCTCGTGATCCCGGTCCAGTAGATTTTAACACTTCCGAACCCGAGTCTATCCATGAGCGCGAAGATATAGGCCTCGCCGAAGCTTTAATAACCATGGGGAATACTGACGACGACTTTAGTCCTGACAAGTTTTGTCGGAAATGTTGGGTACCTAAACCGGAGCGTGCGCACCATTGCAGCATCTGTGGTCGTTGTGTTTTGAAGATGGGTGAGTCTATACATTTCAGGGAACTATGCTGCAGACTTACTATCCTAGATCATCATTGTCCTTGGCTTGGAGCTAAATGTATCGTAAGTGGTAGAATAAGCCTATGGTTCTACACGTTTATAACATCTCGCTTACAGGGATATAGAACATACCCAGCATTTGTCCACTTCTTGACTTGCATCACCGCTTTTTCCGCATATATCGCTGCCATATCTATATCTGCAGTCCGGTGGTCTTTCAATAACCCACTCCTGGTTCCGGTAAGGAGTTTTGAGTGTGAATTTCTGAAACTCATATATTTGTCCAGGATCAGGCTACCCCCGTTCATGAATTGTTACTTGCCGCAGCTGGCGTGATCTTTACTCTGATTGTTGGTTCCTTCTTGATATACCATATCTACCTCATCACGTAAGTCAGATGCATAGTTATCTTAATATTCTGCGTGCTAATTGCAAAGTAGCACTAACCAGACTACCGTTGAAGCGCTCTCACCATTCTTATTATTGAGATATATACCCCCGTTACCAGTGTCTATGAAGCTGTCTGATCCTCCAATGGAGGAAGAGTTATCATACAATCAACGTAGAGCTGTTCGTGATGCGCATAGATTTGTGCGTATGTATGATATCGGGTGGCGGAGGAACTGGGCGCAAGTTTTCGGATGGAGCAAGCCACGGGGATGGATTTATCTTCTTCTTATCGGCGGCATTGGGTTAGTCGTATTTAAATGCCACCTTTCTTTGTCAAACTCAACGAGTGGATCTATACAGGAATGGCGATGGGCGGTCATTTCCGCGCAATCCACGCTCGGAGGAGATGCTGTCCCAGCTCGCGACACGCCTCGAGAAGGAAGCTTGAAATGTAATTGTTAGGTGCCTCCGTATATCACTTTATAAGTATGCTTTTTATATTATTGCAATCTGATACACTTCCGCGAGAATGGAAGGGACAGACTAGGTAAGCTCCATGCAGTACTTGTTTCTTGTGATCGATAAGTGCTAAAATATGACAGTGGACGTGGATGTTACGTGATGCGCGCTACACAATAATCTTTGGGGTCCAAGTCTCTCAAGATACGTCGGTCGAGCGTGGATTCCGCAGGTGATACCCTTTCTTGCTATACTTACAACATTTCTACCTGGAATTTCAGTTCTCCTTTCAGCCCCTTAGCTGAGGTCTTATTACATCTATGTATATAAGCCAGATTTCAGCTCGTATCGTTGTTCTACCATTCTGTACTTTACACCTTCTATTTGGAGTATACCAGTATTGTTTCTGTGTGGATAGGTCTAAGGTCATGTTCGTAAAATATGGAGATAAACGGCACACCTGTGTTACCATGTAACATGGACACGGATTCCGATGAAACACGTATGTTGGCCCTCCAAACAAATGCTTCAGATCAATCACTTTTGTGGAGGACTTGTATCGTCACCCACCTACGTAACGCATAAAGATTTGCTACCGCGTAGCATGAAGTTGTGGTACACCCCACGGTTGTCAGTGACTAGGAATAAACCGCATTTCAGCGTCTACACGGTACTCCATTAATTGCCCCTGTCTAAAAAGTTCACAACTTCATAACTCAATTTTTTCTCCTGGTAAAACGCAATCCTACTTCCCTCCTTCACCACAATCCCCTCAATAACCTCTTCTTCAACACCACGTTCCACCCACCTTTCCTTTCTCCCGTTCTCGCACGATGGCGCATCCTCATCAAGACACTGACGTTCAATCCCAACGCGCTTTAACACAGGGCTCTCACCAAACGGCAATAAACGAACGTCGTCGTCTGGCATCACGAAGTAGTATCCGCCCAGACGGTCGTAGGTGCGTTGGTCTGAGGGGGGCTGGATGACGCGGTGGATCGTCGGCTTGTAGTATCCACCTGTGAAGAATCTCATCATGTCGCCTGTGTTAACGACCTGTGGCGGAACATCAGGTTCGTAGATATCATGGTAGTGTTTTACGAGCGTACCAAACTGTTATTAATGTGTCGGACCCATTTCCATCTGCCGTCGGGGGCCATAATTTGCAGCCCCCCGATGGGCTGGCTCCATAGAATGGTGATGCTACCGGTATCTGAGCGGATCAGGAAACAAGTGTGAAGTAAAAATGTATCAAGTATACCTGTATGTCCCTTCAACCAGACATTTTTTGATTTCTCCTCGGCATCATCCGAGCGCCTATAGAGAATTCGTAAGTTAAGGAGCAGTTGCGGAGAAAGGGCTTTTACCATTTCTTGAATGTGACTTGGAATGTGCTCATCGATCTGGAACTAGATACAGGAGAGAAAAAGACTAACCAGTAGTTTCTCCCGTTCGGTTAAAGTTGTGTCTTTCCACCAAAGTTTCCTCGGGCAGCTCGAGGCTTAACGCAACCAAGCTGTATGATAGTGCTCATAGGTTAAAACATTAATAGGGGACGCGCAGCAGAACTGACCGAAGGATCGGGTGCAGAATGTTGAAGTGATTATGATGAGCAAAATCATCGAGCTCTGGAAGGAACGGGCGCAAGGCCATGGCATGAGGACATCTTGCGTAAGGTTTATTGCCGAGGCGTAAAAAGCACCCATCATGCAAGTATTCGTAACACCTACTTGCATAATTATCGATCTAATCGAGAATTTGATTCTCCGCGTTGACTTTCTGAATGAGAACAGCAAGTTTCGCAAATGTCGTCCTTCGTATAATATGACGCACCCAGAATTGACGATGTTTATAACCTGCATAAGACCCCATTCTCTCGTCTTTTGTTCAGACGTCATTGAAAGGTACACCAGCTACCATGTTACGCTACGGCACCGCCACAACGTTGACTCAGAGACCTTTAACCATGAGTAGAAAACTAGTTGTACTACCTGAGCTTGTGTATAACCATGATTGATGGCATAGAGAAAACCATGTGTACGTAGTGCATCTCGAAGCTGCGGGTAGAGCTCTGCACGTCCTTCAGGTGTATGCGCTTTGGAAAGATCGATATTGGGAAGGTCCGCAAATTTCACTATACGAGGAGTTGTCAGACAAATGTATTGAATTTATCGGATATTTTTACATTCCTCCTTTGTTTTTGGAGGGGGGATGTAATGTGTCACTGATCCAACAGCAAAAAGTTCTAAATTCTTCCAATCGCTATTTTTATCAATGCAACTACTGTTCGACATGTATAAAAGGTCGCGATGACAGACACCTCAAACATATTCTTGACCGGAATGCTTGCCCTACAGCCCCAGACCAGGCCAGTCATCAAACAAGGCATCAAAGTCATGAAGCCAATCGTTGACCTTATCAGGGATGAGGAGTCCCGCGAATCATCGATCGCTTCGTGCATGCTTGGGTTAATTCGGCTCGCGAAAACAATCTCAGTTGCCAATCAAAGATGGAGATGACGTCGACTTCTGGCGACATGCAAAGGCTGTCTTCAACCGTCGTTTTTTTCGCAATGAGCACAAAAACTCAGTCTATTCTTGTACCCAATGTGCCTGCCGAACGCTGTCCATTGAAGGCGTTTGCAATCATAATCCACTCAATTGTGCCTCATGCTGCCGAAGTCGAGCGTTATTTCTCGGGTCTGGGTGGGGTACAATCTGTAAAAATGCTGCAACTTGTCAGTTCAGACTTTCGACTTTCTTAGCAAGGTACGCCAATCTCTTGCACAAGGTGGATCACGAAGCCGGCAAGCCAGCACTTCGAAAACATGCCCATAAGCACACTCAACCAGAACATGGACTTGACATAGCCTCGGCAAACGAACTTCAAAGGTCTTTTGCAAGGGTGTCTCCACTCACTGGTGACTCTTGCAGCTCGGACAACAAATTTCTTGCAGGTCAGAGTCGATGACGGATGAAGAACTACTTGAAGAATTTAGCAGTTTTGAAGACGAGGCTCTAGAATCACGTCGTGGCTTGCAAAAAGGTGCTGACGAAGTCCCAGATATCTTCGAAGGAGGTATTATTGACTGGAACGAGCTGGAGAAAGTTGATAAAGGAATTACACCTGCAGGATTTGTTGAAGAGATTGACGTGATTGGACGGGGGTCACAAGGCATGGAGGCAGTCTGGAACATCGATGCACTGTTGTCGTCGGAGGGTGTAGCGTCGCAATCGCTTAGATAATATTTTTGCCACGATCTTCATATTTCTGCCGATTTCTGCCAATACCGTTTTGCCGTTTTTTTGGCAGAACTCGCCCCTGGCAGAATATTGCACTGACGGAGCCCTAAAGGCTAAAGTGCTCTGTATTTCTCAGGCACTGGCAGCTGCTTTCGTTGGTGAAACATGTTTGAAGAAATCGGTACTGTTGCTTAGGCCCCTTCTCTATTTGTCAGTCGCACGAGAATAATCACGCGAGCGCTCGTGACAGCAGTCGAAGACTTCTGTGCTCAAGAATCAGATCTGTTCCTCGACGGACTTTCCACCTGGCGTGCAGTCGAGCACAACATCACCATCACCCCATCATTCTTATCTCACAATCTCAAAGAAGTTGGTCTTTACCGAAAAATGCTCCACAATATTACTTGCGAACGCGACGATGTCCATCGAGAGTAATTCAAAATAGTCTTCGGAATAACTTCATTGGCAATGGCTCAGAGTTTGTTGTCCTCAATGAAACTAGCAAGAACGAGCGTACTTATGCACGCCATTATGGACGATCACACTATGGACAATGTGCACAGCTTCGTGACTTTTTTTTCGAGGAGAACGTTACTCGCTGTGCGCCGTCATGACCATAGATGGCTCCAACTGATCAACTTCTATCTCGTCATCTTCTTCTGCTGGATTTTTGGTCAACCAGTCAGCCCCGGAGATGTGCTCTATACCCTCATCATTAAATATGACGCAGGTGAATCCGGGAACTCCAATGGTTCGTCATTGTGCTCCCTGATATCCGAGTTTGCAACTACTGCCTTGAGCTTAGGTCTAGCTGGTATTCTGATTGTTGATTTTTTTGAACTGGTTTTCCATAGAAATGCGTGCGTATGATCCGTAGTAGAAGCAATGTGAAGGGCTGATAGTGTCTGAAAACTTCGTACAACTCACAGAAAGTCTCCTGGTGTCTGGGACGTGTTGTTCTGTCGGTTTCCTTTTTTGTTACAAACTTTCATAAATCTCATCAGACAGCTGTAAGTTGGGTGCAAAACAACCAGTTCTGCCAGTTACTATAACCGACAGAACTGACCTCTGCGGCCATTCAATCATGCTCCGGAATCACGCATCGTATCAACGGTTTTGACAAGCGAAATGGAGAACCAGGTATGTATGGTAGATATGACTACATTCTACTAATCGCCGAACTTAGATCAGAATGTTAACGGGGAAATGTTTCCAGCGAGGTGCGAGGCTTACCGTCTTTTGTCACTGTCAGCTCACGAGGTTCTCTCATACATATTTATAGGGCTTAGTGCCCAGTTAGCGCAGGATGGTGCCTTGTAACTTGGAGTTGCAATACCATGCTTTGGTCCCAAAGAAAATTATTAAATAATCACTCGAATCCCTGTATAGCCAGCGTGTACGACTTATAAAGAGAGCATGAAACACTGGTCCTCTAGTTCCTCAACAGTCACTTTCCACGAAGGTCTTTTTGCTCACAGTACGATACCATGAACACACTTCAGATCGTCGATGTTCGATCCTATGACAAGTTCTCCTCAGCTTCCAGTAGTTCCGATACTGCCAGTGACACCCAGTCGCAGATCATCAGAGGATTAATGGCTGCAATGAACGAGAAGACCTTGCCTACCGTGATTCTCTACGACGAACGTGGCTTGAGGCTATATGACAATATCACTACCAAGGCACCAGAGTATTATCTGTTTGGTGCGGAGGAGCAAATTCTCCAAGACAATGCGAATCAAATCGTGGATGTCATGCACAAGCATACCGGAGGTGTTGTTTCGGGAGAGGTCGTACTTGAGCTCGGGGCTGGGTGAGTTGTTTTTTTTTTGCTTTTGTCTGCTTCGTCCTGCCCGGATGACGTAATGTAGTGTTCCTAATAAGTCACTGTAATCTGGTCCCCTATCACACATGACGCTTTGGATGCAATGCTGATGGAAGTTTCTTACTATAGCGCATTACGCAAGACTTCGCACATTCTACATGCGCTTACCAACCTCGTTCCTGTTTCCACACCTGTTGTCCCCATAACATACTACGCACTTGATCTTGAAGAACGTGAGCTCAAGCGCACTTTGATGGAGCTTCGCGAGTCTGCAGTTGGTTCTACGCTCGTCGGGAAGGTCGAGGTGCAGGGCATGCTTGGAACGTACGATGCTGGACTCAAATTCATCAAGGACGGTGGTCTCCAAGAACCTGGCATTGCGGACGGCGCCTTGTCACTCTCATTGGGGTCTTACAGGCTCGACAGCACTCGCCGAGACTCCTCTCCAGACTCGACAGGATCTTCTTTTCCCGATTCGTCAGACACTGAGATGACATCTCCGTCTACACCAGGCAATAGCCAGGCTCCCTTACATTTGCTCTTCCTCGGCTCCTCGCTCGGTAACTTCAAGCGCAAGGAAGACGCCAAGTTTCTGCGGGCGTTTCCATTGGAACCCGGCAGGGATACCCTTCTTCTTGGCCTGGACCATGATAATGGCCGCAAAGAGATTGAACTAGCTTACAATGACCCTCAGGGACACACTCGGGATTTCATATTGAACGGATTGAAGGCCGCTGGGAGAGCACTCGGGGACGAGGCCATGTTCGCAGAACAAAATTGGGAATACGTGAACACATACAACGAATCCAAACGTGGGTACCTCTTATCAGTGCGATTGAAGATCGATCCTCACCGTCTGTTGGATTAGGTTGTCACGAAGCGTACTATAGGTGTACTCACACCCATAACATCAACCCCTCGATGGCGCCCAAGCCGATTCAATTTTTGGAGGGCGAACTTGTCAATATGGAAATCTCGTACAAAGTACGCTGCACATCTTAAATAGGATGGGGGATGACTCACAAACAACGAGCTTAGTTTTCCGAAAGTGACACATACACGCTATTCACCGAAGCTAATCTGCGGCCCATTCAGCGATGGACAGACAATACAGGACGTTATTCACTCTGGCTGTTAGAACGTCCGCCATTCGTATTTCCGTTACTTGACTCGCCATCGGCGGTGCCTGCCCACATCACGAAGTTCGGTATTCCCTCGATAGAAGACTGGAGTAACATGTGGACTGTTTGGGACTTCGTTACACAGCGGATGATACCTCCTGCAATGCTATTTCAGAAGCCGATCGATTTGAGACACATCTGCCTGTTCTATCTCGGTCATATCCCAACCTTCCTTGACATCCATTTATCTCGTCTTCTTGACGAACCTCATACAGAACCTCAGGAATTCAAGGTCAGTTCAGATTTGAAAGAGACGTTCAGCGGCTTATATCTCATCTCCAGTACATTTTCGAGGTACGAACCAATCATATCCCTGAGAGTAGGTACAGCTAAATTTGATTGTAGAGAGGCATTGACCCCAGTGTTGACGACCCAACTCAATGCAACCATGTTCGCCTCATTATTCCCATTCATTCGTCTAGCCTAATCTTATCCCTAGCCTCATTCAGTGGTTCCCACGAAAGATGACGATTGGCCTCCACTCCATAGTATTCTGGCCTTCCAGATACGTGTCAGGGAACGCCTTAGAAAGGTTTACAGAGATATTGCTGAAGGCAGGATTTCTTTGACCAGGAAGGTGGCTCGCGTCCTGTTCATGACGTTAGAGCACGAAGGTCTTCATGTCGAGGTAACATTGGCTCTTGGGAAGTCGGTTTGATATGCTGAGGTTACTTCAAGACGCTCTTATACATGCTAGTTCAGCGCGCAGGAACAGGAACGATTCCTCCACCTGACTTTTCTCCTCCCCACTGGGAGTCTCTTGCAATGCAGTGGCAAACAGCACCCAAACCTGCTGTAGCAACCGTTGACATAGGCCCTTCAACTGTCACGCTTGGTATCAACGACATGGAAGCAGAGGACGTCGATCCCGCGAAATGCTGTGATTTTGCCGATCATATATTTGGGTGGGACAATGAAAGCCCAAGTAGACAGGCCGAAGTCAAAGCGTTCCGTATTGAGTGGCGGCCTGTGACGAATGGGGAGTTTTATGAGTTTTACAAGGGTTCCGGGCAAGGTAAAATCAAGTTCCCTGCGAGTTGGGAGGATCGCAATGGAGAGATCTGTGTAAGTCGTACCTATCCTAGACTCTGCGCTTAATTTCAACACGCTGTAGGTGCGAACACTATATGGTCCAGTTCCCATAAAGATCGCCTGGGAGTGGCCAGTCCTTACTTGCTACGACAATCTTTCGCTGTATGCGAATGTCAAAGGAGGACGCATCCCGACTGAGATGGAATTGAGACTTTTCTTTGACAAATTCTCTTATGGGTATGAAGGGGGTGCCAACGTCGGATTTAGGAACTGGCATCCCGTCCCGTACGTATACTCTCGCGCGAATAATTGAGGTAATAACCATTTCATATTAGGGCTACTACGGGCGGAAGCAAGCACGGCGGGAAGGGACATAACGGAGGAGTGTGGGAGTGGACTTCCACTGTTTTTGACAAGTATGACGGGTTTGTACCATCGACGTTGTATCCGGGGTAAGTACGATAGGTTCTCATATAACTAGCTGCTAACATAACTCACTCAGGTATTCCGCCGATTTCTTCGATGGATCTCATCAAGTGGTGGTATGTGTCTTGCTTAAGTTGTTTTCCGTGCTCTCTTATCACATTTATCAGATTGGAGGATCATACGCAACCATGCCCCGTATTTCTGAAAGGAGGAGTGTACGCAATTGGTACCAACGAAACTACCCTTACTGTTGGACGAGCGCAAGAATCGCCTATGATGTGTGAAGCACAAACCACATGAATCCTGTTATACACTCTTGGACATATCGATACCTGTAATACTAGTTATATGTACACTGTCCCATCATCGCAAATACAATCAGGGCGCTCCCTCGCCTCACAGGGTTCTCGGATTAAATGCCTCCAAGAATGAAGCTGGCTCTGCGTCTTCGTTAACCTTCACCAAAGTAGCTGCCACTTGCACAGTCTCTCCCTCTTTGGTGCGTTTATCATGCAGGTAATTTTGAGCGTACTGTAGCGCGAATTTTCGTTGGGGCTCTGGTACGTTCTTCCCTAGCCAGGTGTAAACAGTTGAGAATGCACGGTCGTCCAAGATATAGACACTATCAGACTGAAGTGAAGTCCTCTGTGCAGCGACAGCGACGACCTGCCAGCTATTGATGTCTCCATTGAGTTTGTATAACACCGGGGGATCGATCGGAGTTCCTGGATTAGGCGGTAATGGTACGTCCATTACAGGAGAAGTGATTCCCGCTGCTTGAAGGAACTCTGCTTCGTCCGGAGTGCCCTCATCTGCATAGTTTCATTAATACCCACAGAATCGCAGCACAGTCGACTAATACACTCACCAAATACTTGAAATTTAGTTTGAGGAACCCTCCACTGTCCCAAGTACATCATGTATTCAGCTGCTTTATACCTCGCCCAAGCAGTACTCTTCTTCGTGTTGAATTGCCAATAGAGTGGACCTTTGTCGAGTACGTAGACGATCCCCTGGCGCATAACCAACCCTTCTAGAGGTACTTCACGCACTATAAGCTGTTTCCCGTCCTTTGATCGTGTCTCGAGCACCTTGCCGCGCGTCGTAACCATGGTGTATATCTTCTTTTCATCCTCAGGCAACATAGTGAGGACGCTATGGTGTCCCGTCGACACGCCTCCATGCAAGATCATGAAATGCGGGAAGTAGGACAAGTATCGAAGAGATTCATAGTTTTGGATTTCGCGGTATTGCGTCACTTTGCCTCCGAGGTCTGATTGGTGCTCTGACTATCATTCGTGCTCGGACTATATGATAGGATGACCTACGTTCCTCGAGCTCAGCAGCCTTGTATGCAGCTGTTGCAGCTTGATCTACAGTCGTATATTCTCCTTGCCAATAATGCAGATCGTATCGGAGCGGGGAGTCCTTGCCATCTTGGTAGGTCTGCATGAAAGACACATGCGAGTCAGAACCTCTCGCATGCTGTATCATCCCAATCATCGCCACTCACATGCAAAACAATATACGAATCGCCATCATAGAAAGTCCCATATTTCTTCTCGTGTGCCACCCAGTCGCTACAATCGATTATCTTAAAGTCCTGTACCCTCCAGATTTGAAAACCAGGTTTGACACCAGCTTTCGCCCAAGCTGATTCTTTGGCGCCAGCGTGTTGGCGGACGCGTTGTTCGAGCTGTACATGCAGTCAGGAGTCAAGGTGTCAATAAAGCGGTCCTGAAACTCACATCGGAGCCTAAAAGCACGATATTAGAGTCTCTAACGTTGTACACGGTCATCATACGCAGAGAACGATATTCACGATGGCAGTAGGTTAGAATCAGATATCAGGGCATACAGCACGTGTCTACACCAAGCGCTGGAACAGCCTTTATACTTCATCGCGAAATGGAAATAAGCTGTGACAAAACAAGGCGCTTATCCGTAGTCCACTGTCATCATCATCTGAACCGACTTATATGAAGCTATCAGAAAAAGAGGTATCAAAGACATCGACCATCGTTTCATCTTCATCTTCATCTTCCGAATCTTCTGCTGAATCTTCTCCCCAACGTCTCACTGTAAACACATCTGCTTCGCCCTCTTCTCTCAAAATACTATCCATCTCGAGTATCAGAAAGAGGCCATGCCGAGACAATGGGACTTACTGATCAAAAAGTGAGATCGTCTCATCCTCCCCTTCTTCCTCCTCGATCTCCTCATGCAGTGTTGGATGCGGCCCAAGAAGCGCTCTCAGGAATGTCCTTCGGGCCGCTGAATCTTCCGGTTGAAGCATCCTCACCGTTGGTGCAGTGAGAGGAAGATTCTGAACAGCAGGCGATGAAGGCGTAGGGCTGTGAAGTATAATTTGTCGTTCGACACCTGAAGTCGCAATATGTAGCAAGGACGGATGGATCGCAACAGAATTCACGATTGATTTATGCCCTTCAATCGATTGTCAGCCATAAAACACCTAAACTGACGATGATTACCATTCAGTCTCGCCAACGGTGTCGATATTTCCAAAGGCACGTATCTGCTCTCCCACTTTCCTTCCGCAAATGCTAGTGCTCGTCAGGCATCTCACCCGGATATAGGATTAAACACACTCACCTACAGTATTCGGCCATTCCCTGGTATACCAGTCATGAGCAGTGATCTCCTTTCTGAGCCCCTGCAAAGTCATCAAAGGAGGAATCTTCCATACATAAACCCTGAAATCATCGGATCCAGCACCGTATATATCGTCTTCATCCATGCCGGGACCACCGAACGCACCCGACTAGACATAGTGAGCTGAGGTGCAATCTTGATGCAAAGTAACGAAGTGGCATACTTTCATCGTACATGAATTCGTGTATGTTCGTTGGGATGGATCAATGGGGGTTGAATCGGGGGCATTGCGACCTGTGCATATAGCCAGGGGATGTGGATCTGACAGTGCATATATTGTCGGAAAATAGTGCTAGAGAGTGATGAGAGAAAATTATGACCGCGAGGGGAAGCTTACAAGGAACGTCACGGCTAATTTACTTCCTAGACAGAGTATGAAGCAGCTCGAAGCGACTCGTAGTTTCAAAACCCACCGTCACGATCAAAAGTCAAACTGCTGCTCTCCGGATTACTGAGATACCCCGCCGACTTTCTCGACAACTTGGTGTTATACTATCATTCGTCACGTGAATCAATTCAAGGTAGCCACACCAGAGACGAACATACCACTCTCACTATCCCATCATTCGACCGTCTCGACAAAGGCCCAAAAGTCATTCTCGTATCCCGGAGACAAACCTGCCCATGCACGTCGCACGTCGCAAAAACATGCTCCATGACAGGATGATGTTGCACGCCAGTGAATGCAGCCGTATGTTGAAGCGTCCCTTGCGCCGCGCTCATTCTACCGCCAGCACGACCGTCGTGCAGTATGAGTTTTCCATCTTCGCTGTGAAATGCTGATTCAGACTCGAATACGGGTGAGTTGAGATGTAGGACATACCCAACGCTTAGAAATATCTCGTCTTCGTATGGATGGCATGTAAGCGCTCGGACGCTATCCTATACTCCCTCAAATCATTCCAAGTTTCATAAAGATACAAGTGGGATACTTACATCGTGATCTCCGTACTCTTCGACAACGGACGATGAACCCCTCCCATTACTACTGCCAACCGTCGAAACATCATATTTCAAAATAATATTATCCGCTCCCCCACTACCACACCTCATCAATACAACACCTTGCATACACGACCCAATACGAATCCTTACCTGTACAGATACTGATTCGTAGCTGAGAAATCAAGTGCCAATACATTTCCCTATGCAACCATAAGCACCGGTGACCTGAATTACATACCAAAAAAAAACTCACGCTAGGCCCAGCAAAAACGTGCCCCGGACGCACCACGTCCTCCTCGCTGAAATCCCACAGCAACACGCGGAAATCATCTCCAGCACTCGCAAGCCATCTACCGCCATGCCTTGAGAAGGCGAGGTAGTTAACGCATGATCTGTGGGCTGTTAGTGTCCTGTGGAGGCGGCGTTAGACGTTATCGTGACTCATGGGGTGCTAGGGGTGTTTGATGAGTAGTAGTAGCGGGGTGGGCATGCGCTCATGTTAGGATAATAAATATTAATGTGATGCGCGTATACATACGCACGAAGGACACGCGCAGCACCCACACTCCGAGCTCCACGCCATGCCCCAATGACACATACCTAGAATACGGAAACCCACAATCATAAAACCTCCTCAATACATCCTTCCTTGCAATGTGGATCGATCGTGCAGTTAGCGATTCCGTCGGACAAACCTTGTTGAAGGTACGACGCATGTGCATGATGATGCGCGTTCGTCGGCGTGTTCTCGTATGTGTGTCGTCGTTGCATCAAAAATCAAGCGTGTAGGGTGGGCAGTGCCAATCATCAATAGTATGGAATTTCGGGACGGATGGAGCCTGAGGCCTGAGCGCTGTAGTTCAGGGTGGTGCTAATGTGGCAGTAGTACCGGTCCTGGTTCCGTAGATGCGATAAGCAATAGTCTATTGCTTCAACAGACTTAGTTATCATAATGAATTATCGGAAAGCATACAATGCTACAGGAAAAGATACAACAACTATATCACAGTGCATTACGCACATGCGTACTCGATAGATAGATAGCAACAAAATCAAAGAGAGTGAGGATTAAGAGGATTACAATCGAAAGACGAAAATCGAAGGGAACGAAGGAAGTAAACAGAATTACCCGAAAACACTAAGATACTTCCTACACGTCAAGATAACCTGATCCTAGCCTACTATGTACGCATCTATGTATAACACCCTCCGCAAGGGTCTTTCTATGTGGGGTTTTTGAAACACAGATGAAAAAAAAAAGTGGGGAATGATGAAAAGGGGGGGGAATAAAGTATTAAGAAATGGATTGGTGTCGGATGGAGTGGGTGTAGATAGATTGTTTGCAGTGGGGAATCAACCAACGCGACGAACACAAAGAAAGAAAGAGCAAACGAAACGGCCGAAAGCAATAAGGAAGGAAGGACATCACCTCCCAGACATCGTGGCAGCCTCAAATTCCTTGAAACCCGGAAGCTCCACCTTTCCCCTCCTCCTCCTACTACCACTCGTGCTCATAAACGTTCCCTCCTCATCACTACTACTCTCATCCTCATCCATATCCATCGGAAGTCCCTCCCCCTCCCCCTCTCCCTCCATTTCCCTATCGCCTGCACTCTCGCCCGCACCTAGATTCAGAGGCGGTAAAGTAATAGGCGGTGAATTACTCCTGGAAGTAGGAACTGAACTCGACGCAAACGCATTCGTCGTACTCCGAGCCTTGTTCTTCAGACTCATCCCCATACCCCCATTCATACCCAAATGATGCGAGTTAGGCCAGCTCGTATTTCGGGGTGGGTGACTAGCGTTAATGGGCGTCATTCCGAATGCCATGCGGACGGAATATGCGAGGTGGTGGTTCGTGTGAGGTTGGGGGGGTGAATTAGGTCTTGAACCACTGGGACTTGCTGTTATCGTACTGTTCTCAAACACTGGTTTAGAGCTGTATATCCCACCCCCCACTAACGGATGTGTAGAGCTCCCAGGGCTGCTCCCACTACTACTTGGCCCACTTGAAAGCTGGGGTGTCGGAAGGTTATGTAAGACTCGCTCGGAAGCCTGGGCTTGAGCAGCGAGAGAGAGTTGACCGGGATATGTTCTTACATGTGGAATCGGTTCGAATGAACCCGAGCCTTGTTTTCGGGAAGCTGGGAAAAAAGCACCGCGGGTTGGGGGACTGCTGACGACACTGGAACGACGGGATCGTTGGCGGATAGGTTCGTCTATAGGGCTGATAGGTACATCGGTAGGCGGTAGGGAGATGGGCGACGGGGCTCTTGATGGATTAGCTGAATGAAGATTGAGAGTGCGAAGTGGACCCAGGAATGGGCTTGTACTTGGTGTAAAGGTAAATTCTGCAGCTTTGATGGCTGGATGCTCTGCAGGGCCGGGATATGTGGCACGGGATTGCGGGTGTTGTGTGGCGACATGAGTGTCCGAATCGGAACTGAGAGGAGAAGGAGAATCTTCGTGTGTTACGAGATGACGATAAGGGGGAGGATGAAGGGCCGAGTTCAGGGTGCGGGGTTTGGGAGCTTCGGGGTAAGATGGAAGTGCAGGGACGGAGCGGGGGTCTTGTGACATAGGAGTCATTTGCCAAGCAGGGCCGCTCATTCTTCGTTTTGTGCGCATAAATCTGTCTGAAGATCTGACGTCTTCATCTTCGTTCCAATCACGGGTACTTGATACACCGAAATAGCCGTCAGCGGGTGCGTTTTTGAGAGATATTGTGGAATGGACGGGGGAATTGGAAGCGCTTTTTGATGTACGTCCGCGGAAGTAAATTGCCTCGGCGTTACGGGCTTCGTACTCTGCACGGCGAAGAGCCTCTGCATGACGGGCCTCGTATTCTGCACGACGGAGAGCCTCTTCTCGTTCGAGTGCGTAAAGCTCATCCATTGCTAGACTTGATAGAGTTGAAAAAGCGGAAGGGTTTGATGAAAGGGGAACATGGGTTTGGGAACGTCTTGGATGGGAAGGCTCATAAGAAGCAAGTGAAGTTGGGCGGGCATATGATTCAGCCTGGGTTAGATTGATGACATTAGTTCTGATTACATAAAAGAGAGAAAAGGAAGATACCTCATCATCGCTATTCGCTCTACTTCTAGCCTTCTTCTTTATCCTGATAGAAGTTCCTTGATGGTCTGAGCGGGGTAAGGAATGTAGGTTGATACCTGAAGCGGTGTGGTCATCTATGATTGAGATATGTTGTTTTGCCTTTGGTTTACCTTTGGCATTTGAAGCAGTAGACAAAGAATTGTCATTGTTGTGAATGCGAGAATGTCTTGTGAGTTCGTCTGAGCGAGAGAAACGTTTTTCGCAAGATGGAAAGTTGCAGACAAAGGGTTTTTCGCCTGTATGAGTGCGAATGTGACGAGTCTGGAAGATGAGGATGATATGAGATCAGCATGTTACTTTATAGAATGACGATAGCTTGCCTGGTGTTCGAGTCTACTAAAAGCACGACCGCATAGAGGATAAGGACACTTGTATGGACGAGGAGCGACTTTATCGTGAGATGGAGGAGCTGGTACTTGGGTCTCCATTGTGGTTAGGATGAAGAAGGATGAAAAAATGAGGCAGAGTATAAGTAGGCGCTAGAGTATGTAATGGGGGGTCACTCGGAGTCCGGGGTAGTATTCAACGTGCAAGGGGTCCAACGTGTAACAATAAAAACTTTTTATTATATAATACAACCCCGCTTATCGTTATCTTGATAATAATAATTCAATTATTTATACCGTCTTTCGTTGTTGGTCCTTGCACCGCATCAGCCCCACGTTGAAAGTACTTAGTGCTAGTCCGCCGACACCGCTGCCACGTGCACGAGATGATGCATTTTGTATCGTTGTCGCATTGGCTAAGACTCTCGCTACTACATCTCAAATTTGTCCCAGCAATCACCCCGATTATTTACCGCGCAAGTAGTAGGGACAGCCTTCCACACATAGGCATTTGTCCCCCGCACAAAGTCAAATGAACCCTCCCGATCCTCTAATGGAGACCGACGATGATCTTTCTGGTAACATTGACAACCGCTCCACCCTCGGTTTTCATCCGTTACACAACGGCGCATCATTCCCAAGCTTCGAAGGTCTAGAATCTATCCCCGCGCGGAGCGAAATGAACGAAGCATCTCGGATCCTTCAAAGGTTTCGGAGATTCCAAACTCCGGTTAAGTCGACAGCCACGGCCCATTTGCCAGGAAGCCTGTCCATCTACGTAATCCTCCTCATGCTCAAATCCCGTAGAGCAAAGTGACGTCCGCGCAATGTGCACAATATGCTACTGGTGCATCATGTCATTACGAACATACGATCCTCCACATGTCAAAAAGGCTCCCCCTTTCAAAGAAGACGGTGACTCAACTCAGACTCAGTTCAATCACGACCACGCATGCGGGACCCATCCCCTTGCTTATTTTCTTCCCAGTGAATACGTTCGCACAAAGAGTATAATGTGCTACTAGCACATCAGTATAGGTGATCATTCCTACAGACGGAAATGAATAGGACCCTCGAAGGCGATCTGATACTGACGACCACAGATTCTGGGAAAATATGGGAAGTACGACACTTTACGTGCCGAAAGGCTCCCCCACGCAAGGCTCTCCCCATATGCATTGATATTCCCCACCGACATTGTACTTAAAACGGACGCGTCTGGGAGTTTACGCATTTCGCTTAACACATTCACACCTTATCGGCTCCATGTATCTGACTCAGAGTGACAGCGACAGTAAGTTCATGCTGTGCTATGAGTCATGTTCTGTGTACTATATGATTTCCTCTGTTACTTTGTTCACGAGCAGGGGGTTGGTATGAGACAACGGATTCGCGAACATGTAAGCAAGTCGTGATCTACTTTGAAGGAGGAATTTGACATTAATGTTGATGGGCTAGAACTAGCACCACAACGAGGAGTCGTCCGGAGAAACGTTATTACAATCTTCAGCCTATTTGGTGTTTGACAATTAATGGCCCGCTTCTGAAATTCTGAGCATCCAGATGCCAAAATTTTGATCGTATGCGAACCTCGGACAAGCTATGTATGCTGCCACCGTTCCCGATAACAATGCAAAACCTGTGGTTACAACCGTACTCACCATCATGCGCACTCTATAGATGATATGATGCCACTCTGCCAGCAACCGCGACGATTGCTCATCATGTCGTGATCCACGCGAGAAATGAAGCATGTCAGAACCCTCGATGGAGACGAGGACTCAGTACCATATTGACGACCATACCTTGAACTCCTCCCGCGAGAAGAGGAACGTGAAGCATCTCGTTCTCAATGGAGAATCGACCACACGGAACGTTATGGAAGGACCTCTCAGTTCCTCGTTTGCGCGCAGAGGAAAAAATAAAATGAAGCGTCTCGGAGGCCTTTAAGGAGAATCGACAACGTCACCATGCATCTCGGAAAATACGGGACGTACTACGATCCACCGAACAGCGGAGGAACCCCAATACACTACTTTTTATTACACCGCAGGATGCCTCTAGGAGTTAAATACACACGTTCGATGGTATGAAGCTTCTTCGTATTGACCTTGTCCCCTATATGTTCGTTGTTTAGACGACGAACATACATCCATGATACCAGGTATGGCTATGGTTCCGAGCGATTTTTCAGTCGCATTGTCTGATATGTCGTGGTCATCGTGAGTAGATTTCGAAAATTACTTTGTGGTGATTATCATTGAAATACGCGTTGGAAAGAATGGGAGCGATCGGGTGGTCCTATATTGGGGAGACTGTGCTTACTAGCTGTTCACTTGTCCGTACTGACATCCTTTGTGTTTGTTCATCTCCGTAATTTCGGAGCCGGCATAGGGGGTGCAACAATTAATGTCACTCAACCACTCTCACAACACACTCCAGAGACTTCCTCGAATGACGAATGTCAAATACCGGTCATGCGCATGCCCCGCGACATGAATTTTCTGATGCCACCACATGCCATGGACTTATCAGGGTTGCCTCAGCGGCTCAGCCATTAGACCGGGCACGCAACGCCGAAACTTGGGTCAATTGTGCGGGTATGCACTGCCGAAACCTGTGCACCAGATTCCAGATTTCCAGTCAGGCTCATTGCGGTGCCATGGGGTGCGGTATCTTTCTGGGCCTTATCTACCCCAAACTTTTGCCGGTGGGCGTAAATTGATCGATTAGGAGTCTAGGTCAGAGGCGCCTAGGTATATATGTATGGCAGCTGCGGGTGCTATGTAACACTTTGTTCAGAGATCGAGTTGAACCTGAACACGGCTGGCGCCATCAAGATTAACATCGGTACCATCCGTCCTAAATCCCAGTCTGTCCAACCTTCCAAAAGGGCTTTTAATATAAGTGGGTGGGTGGGTGGGCTCATATACACGTATACGTAGATTCCGAATTTTGGGTATGGGCATGGGTGATGGATTCTGCGCGGGCATCGATATGAAATCAGCCATGTCACGTCATGTTTTCGATTTTTGATTCATGATGTCTGGAAATGTGCAACGGTTACGAGATAAGTAGGAAAGTTATGGAATGGGATGGGATACGGTCCTGGACGGACCGGCCGTATCGTTCAACGTTTATTAATGCGCAGTTCTTTGGGAATGGGCACTCTAACTCGTGCAACAACTTGAGGCAAGGCGCAGGACACTGCACCCTGAGAAGACAATAAGTATGCGCCGCCGCGGGCAGCACTGGCTTCCAGCACCTCATGCGCAGCACCAGTACCACACTCGTGGAGCCGGTGGTTTGAAATGAAGAAGTTTCCATCAGATCTCACTGTAGCGTGTGCTTATCGTGCATGCCCCAAATACGACACTGTGTCAATAAAATGACTGGGTAGAAGTGAATCGGGGATTCAGTAGACAACGATCGCCGCCCGGATGCAATCTTAAAAAGTGATAAGGATGGGCCTGGGGATGGATAGCGTCGACATCAATGTAAATGGCGATTATGAATGAAATATAGTAATTTTTCATGTGATTACGATTATGACTTGATCGTGCAATCCAGACTCCAGGTCCCAGATAGAATAGATCAACGTCGTCTACTTCTGGTAGTCTGGAATTTGGACGTTTCGCGACGCAACCGCCTGCCCAGGTTAGTATGATTGGACAGATAGTGCGTGTAGTGTAAGACATGTACCTGCTAGCTCTTTCTTTTTCAATTTCTCGCCTCTCTACTTCTTCCGCCGTGAGTACCTCGAATCGTGTTCGGAATTCTTCTGCTTCTGTCCATTCACGCCATACACTCTGGAGAACCTTTGGCCCTTTGGTGCGGCCCCAGCCCATGCCCAATCCTGTTTTGTCTTTCATGCCTTCGGCTTCTTTGTCTCCGCCGATGACGCCCCATTCGATAGCGTCTTTTTTGTGCTTGATGAGCTCCTCGTGGATCGCATGGGCTATGAGCGGCAGCGCCTCCCCTGATAATCCCAGTTCAGTACAGAGCTGCGAAGCAAATGCTTCAGGCGTGAGAGGCGAGAGCAAATCCCACTCTATGTGGTCAAGTAAATGATGCGTCGCTATCTGCACGTCGATCTGTAAACGTCAATGGTTGAACCAAATATATCATTATCACTAGGGAGAACAAGCGCACGCTCAGGATAACACGACATTCAGGAACCTCCTCGCCCGCTTCAGTCGCAACATGGGGATCCAAGCCAGACTCGATAGTATGGTCTGCACCTATATCCATGGAAACAACGCCTTCGTGGTCTTCGATTTGGGCACGAATTTGGTTTGCAACTGTTTCTACCCACGGGACAGCGGGAAGGTCAAGGTCTGCGCAGAATACTTTAGCGAATGATTCAGGTTTTATGAGGGTCTCATTCAAGTTCCATACGAAACAGTCGCGTATTCGGAGGGTGTCTGTTTCGAATTCGACACGGATAGGGACCAGGGAAGCGCGTGTTTGCGCTTGCGCTTCAAGCATGTCAGGTGTACTGTTTACATTGTTATTTATTCGACAGGACAGTAGTAAAAGTACGCACGGATATTCATGTGCGGTTGGAGTAACGGGTTTTGCTTTGATGAACCGACTTGGAGGGATCATGCCTAAGTAACTCTGGTCCAACTCTCCCTTGTCGTTCTGCATCGGTGTGGAGCGCCGTTGTGGTTGTGGCTGAGGGGTGGACATCCCACTACCCGAGTGAAAAACAGACATGCCAGTTCCCATTCTCCGAGTTCTCAAAGTCGTCCTCATACCTCCACTAGCGATAAAATCAGAGTCGTCGGATTCGATAGCACCAGCATCTGGGAACTCGTCTCCTGAACCTGGTTCTGCATAGTTTATCATGCCTCCGCGGCGGGTAGAGGCTCTTGTGTTTCCGGCTGCTGCAGAGGGCTGGGTGAGTACGGGTTGTACGAGAAGGGTTGTTCCTGTGCGTAGGCGGGAGGCATATGTGGAGTGGAGGGCCTGTGAAACAACGGGGAGTGGATGACGGGGTGGGTTTGGGGGCAGAGGAGGAGCGACTTGTACGGGTGCTACTGGTTGAGGAGGTGGCTGGTATACTGGAGCAGCGATGACTTGTTGTGGAACTGGTTGTGCAATAGTCTTCGCAGTACGATGACGAGCACGAGCAGTCTTGTTAGGATTGGTTGTTGACCAAGTGTGAACATTTTTAAGGTAAGCTAATGCAAGTTTAGTGAGTTTGAATGGATGAGTTAATGAGACGAACCTTTCGATGTTGACTGTTGGGGTGCGGGTGATACGTAGTGCTGAAACTGGTTCGTAGGATTATTGGCTGCATTTGAGAGCTGCGTTATAGTTTGTCTCAATTGTAAATCTGTTAAGTTCGTCATGTTTGTCGGGTAGGTCGTCGAGGACGATGCGTCGGCCATCTCGGTAGCTACCACGAGAATCGTTGAGCGACATACAGAAAGTTTCAGCTGTATTACATAATCATAAACATTGAACAACGATGTCAAGTTGACTTTTCTATCTCCAGTCTCCTACTTCCACTGGCAGCGCGTGTACACTATGCGTTCAATCTTCTTGGTCGGAGACGAATCACGAGCTGAAGCGTCGTGCAAAGGCCGTTCTTCGGGAAATAGGTTCTATGTCACTTGACCCATACGGGATTAGGATTTTTTACAGAGTGTTTATCAAAAGACCATCTAGATAAGTAAACAAGAAGGCGATAAGTGTGCGGTTACCGGAGCTTTGAATACACTCGACACACACATCGCGATACCCGTGAAGCATGCTGTCCACATCTCCTGATTCATCATTCACGAGCATCCCGGAGACAGTGTATGTTCTTCAGCTGTCAACTTGCTGTGCCCGTCCAGCTGACTGTTCTGACATCTTAATAATACTCGAACGGGACTTTGTACGGTGCTTGGTGATTCATAAACATGAAGCACTATACTAAGCCCTGTTCGAGCATTATGAATAACGTGGCTGGTATCGTCGATGACCCAGAGTTTGGAATGTGGCACTGCACACTTACTATGACAGCTACGTGAGCCTACACCCCACAGTATGTTGGTTTTTATCGTAAAATTTCAGATGCTTGTGTCCTCGAGAAATGTCTTGTACAAATATACATTGCACGGGTTCCGTTCCGTCCCTTTTGGTCCGGTCACTTAAAGTCCAATTTCAGGACATTCAGCTCACCAACCTTATGCTCATTACATTCAATTCTGCACTTCAGTAGTGCTGGGGAAGTCCTAGACTAGGTCTACAATACATTCCTTGAAGGCCCTAAGGTTCCGTCTGGAAATCATGCTAGCGAGTACTTTCTTGTCGGACTCTCGTTGATTGGGTTGACGACAAATAACCACCATTTATGAATCCTCGTGGGTGAAACTAATCCTCCTTGAGAGCGGGTGAGTATCTTCAATTAAAAGTGTCAACCAGACTAATATATCATGCCGTTTCATCAGAGCGCTAAAAAATATTCATAATTTGAATTTTCACGATGTTAGTTATCGTATCGGCACCCGCGACGGAGGTTCATCTCAGCTTAGGAAGCATACTGGCCAAGACACTATAGCAGAATTGAAATTGAGTTTCTCGTGCAGGTCCAAAGTCTGCCAGAACGGCACATTTTTTTCTATCGGAACATGCCATGAAGATTCACTCATGGATGGTTTCCTCGGAGGGTCCTCTCAACTTCGTCCTTCAAACCTGCTGATGACAAGGTTTTTTCCATCAGCATAGGCGTTGACATTCACTCATAGATAGTTTCGCCGGATGTTTATTTCAACTGGTCTGGTTACCACAACAGAATCGAAATCTGTTTCTCTCGGACCGTGGAAGCTCGAAACCTGCCGAACGTTTTGGAAGGCTAGTAAGGCCTAGTCAAGAAAATTCGGACACGCTGTAATGTGCCGTCTGCACTGGCGAGTCAGTTGGCGCATCTCTAAATAAATCTCGCCAACAAGAACGAAGATGGACAGAATCATCTTTTCACTGCTTGAAATACCGACGTTCATGACTTTGACTCGATCAATACGCTCGCCAGCAATTCCTTCGCACGATTATTCTCATTTTTCTGCCTTTACTGCACACTGGCAAATCGTAAAGTTGGCATCAGATGGTGATCATGAATCTTCCTTCAAGTTGTATTACCAGACTTGATTTTCAGAGGCCGTAATGAACATCGACCGCACCATATAATCTCGGGAAGTGAATGCGAACTTTAGTCGCAGCTTTATGCGTTTCTATTCCTATTAGGACCGCCACAAGCAGAGCGGACCAGCTGTTTACATAATCATGAACGATGATGTCATTGCAACTACTATAAAATATCGACCATTCGATTTCACTCCACCATATCATCATGTCTTCTTCCTCCAAAGACGACACACCCCGTCCTCCTTCAAAGGTCGTCGAACCAACCAGAGTCAACACCGCACCACAACAAGGTACCATTCTTATTCCAGCAACCTCGCTTAGACCTAATAAACGCAGCTACCACTTCACCTGGCGATGGCACTCATATTCCCGCGGACCAGATTCGCCATCCCTCCGAGGTCGATCGCAATGACCCCAATATAAACGTGGTAGAGATCCCCGCAGAAACAAAACCGCCCCCTTCCTTCAAAGAGCAAGTATTTGGTGAGTGTATTTCATACAATTCGAGCATACAAGCTGATACGCCGGTAGGTTATGCCAAGGTATTCCCATGCTGCGATCCGCATGGATTGTAACTCATATTACTCATTGATTAACTTGCACGCTTGTACTCAGGTCATCCGCGGAACGGTCAGTCGCCTGCTCAGATCTTCTATTGCCCTCTTCATTTATCTGTATAAAGGCTCTTGGTAAATCAGACGTCAAGGAGCACGGGGAACAAGTGTTGCGAGGTGAAGAAACCATTCCAACAAAACGCCGAAGCTCGACCTCGGTTTAATATCTTCGTCGACTCACTGACTTTTCCCGTACGGTATCCTATCACTCGAGATACGTCATCCGGCCGAATCACCGCAGACTGCATGCGGTATTATATAGTAGGACATTCAAGGTAACATATTTACTGTTGAGGATTTATCTTCCCATTGCCAGAGTGTAATAGTAATATGCGAGATCTCCCGAATATTCAGACGTTCAAACTCCACGCTCAACCGCTTCGAGTATATGTGCTCACCTTGTAATGGGGGGGTCCCTTGATTATACAGGTGAGAAAACAAAGCCAGAAATTTACATATCGTCCTCTTGTATAGGATTGGATGACTGTAAGGAAATATCGCATTCAATTCCGACGTAATGTCTGAAGAGTAGGATGTCGGAGAGAATGTGCAAATTTACAACTTGTACAAGGGTGCAAAAATCCTAGTTAAAGAATCATTATGTAAAGTATTTCTTAAAGACTCAGCTCGAGGTAAATTGATAATGGAAGCCTGGTGGCGCTGTCACAAAGGTTAATTCAATTTCAATGTCTAAATTTGAACTGGGCACCCCCTTTCAATCGATATCGATACTTACAGTACCGCCGACAATACATTTCCCCTCAGGAGGCGGAGACATACGGAACCGACGGGCTTAAAAGCGCAGAGCTTTTATTAACCTGCCCTTGCTTGAAAACTTCACTTGGACAACCATCATCATGGCTCTACCACCGACTTCACCTGTCTTCGATGAAAAACATATCGAAGAGTCTCCCAAGCCTTCAACAATACACGCAACAAACCCAGTCGTCTCTAGCGCCGAGTTTGTTCTCGAAGTAAGTTTTAATGACGTAGCCCGACTTCCATCAACGATGATCACCGTCAGAAAACCAACATCGTCAAAATCAACAACGATGCGGTCAAAAAAGCCACACAATATGTTAGTCCAAACTTTGAGAGCCTCGCATATCTGATCTATTCCCGCAGATCTTGCAAAAAGTCGTTTCCGAGTCCTATACTCCGCGCACATGGCGCACGCACCCCTTACATATCTGTCCGCCGGAACCGTATGATCCCGAGGATATACTCACCGGCGCATGTTTGAACTGGTTGTTTCTCATCTCTTCTTTAAATTTCAGCTTTTGGTCGGAAAAGGAAGGCCAGCTGGATCGTTACGGTGTTGAATGGTGGACTAGTTGGGGTAGCGAGACGATGACGGTGCACACTGGTTATTGGAGTTTAGTCGCTGCTTTGAATAGAGGTGAGAACATGCTTCTTCTTCTTTTTTCTTTTTATAGAGTCCGAAGGACCTGATGATCACCAGCATTAGAGGAGGGTATACCCATAATCGACCCTAAATTTTATTCCTCCGAGACGCTGTGCCCAGACTCGCTCATCGCACATGTGTTCCGCGCTGCACCCCAATCTACCGAATCTATGCCCTTGTTCAATGAGCGCCTGGCGATCATGCGCGAAGTCGGTGCTATACTGTGTAGCGTAAGCTTCTCGCCTTGTGCATATGCTGGTTTATGGACATGGTTTATAGGATGATTTTGGAGGATCATACCTAGGGTTTCTAGAAGCCTTTCAAAGAAGACACGAGAATCAGGGCACGGCGCTCGACCTCGTTCAATTCGTCACAGACTCGTTCCCAAGTTTTAGGGATGAACGCATGTTCAATGGACGACGAGGCAAGTCAACATCAATAATGACACCCAACTGGCGTCTACCAATTCAAAGACTAATGGACCCTATGCTCACAGTATGTTTCTGGAAACGGCCCCAAATCTTAGTAGCAGAGACCTGGGCAGCCTTCTACCCCGAAAACCCCTACACCCCACACCCCATCTTCCCCGGCCTCAACGGAGCACACATAAGCGCATTAACGATGTTCGCAGATTACCGCGTCCCCCAGATCCTGCACCACATGCGGATCCTCGCCTATCCCCCATCGCTCGTACACAAACTGCGCGCCGGCACGCGCTTCAAAGCCGGGTCGAGGGAAGAGATGAGCTTGCGCGCGGCGAGCATCGTTGCTGTTGAGCGAGTTAGGAGTGAGATGATGAGATGTGGATCGGATTGGGAAGCGAGTTGTGTGTTGATTGATTTTTACCTTTGGGATTTGGCTAAGAAGGTGCAAAAGGGGGAAGAGTGTACTGAGGGGATTGAGACAAATGATATCTTGCCAGCGCATAGGACGAGGAGTATCTGGTATTAAGTTTTTTTAGTTCGTTGCGCTTCACCCGTATTCCTTTGATGCTTTTAATCCTTTTTATTAGATTTTAGATTTTGCATGTAGACATCAATGGGGCGTTCAACTAGCCTTCGATCTTCTTGATAGCAAAGTTACGCGTGGATTGGAATAGCTGAGTGAGGTAGTGATGCACCAATGGTTATGACGTAATGTGGATTACACTTATCAGCCTGGGTATTCTAGGTCGTGAAGACGTTTATCTATATGCAATGTATGACGCAAAAATAACACGACACTCCGCCAGCGACAGCATCGGTAGTCTACGGTGTGGTATATAAATAACAATCATATCATGGGTTGTAACTGAATTCTGGAAAAGCCCCAACTTCATCCGATGAAGATATCGACGGAGGACCACCACTGGTGCTAGATCCATCTCCTACATAGGAATCCGTTACGAGTCGGACGGGAACCGTGAGCCGCAGTTCCTTGAAAGGTGATTTGGAAAGGTCGGGCGGAGTCATGGACAGGACTACGCAATCCTTTATGAATAGATCTCAGCTGAGGCCATCAACAGAGACGTAAAGCAAGTGCCTACCTTGGCCGAAAAACCCCCCGCCCTAAAACCTCCAACTTTGATGTCAGGACTGATGTAGATATCTCCTGAGAATGCAACCCAGTGTGCACCATCACCCTATCAAAATCACGTCAGTCGTCAAGCATCTTTTGTTAAATGCACTGCGTGACATACTGCGTGTCTGAAGGCACCTTCGCCAATGCAATCGACTCTCCAGATGTCAGCGCGGGTGCCAAGTATCGAAGCGTTGCTGTAGAGCGAACGTATCAAGTACAGTCACACATCACTGAAAGTACGGACCGAACATCAACAGCCGTCTGCCTCAATAACTGTATTTTTGTGTGTTGCGTTTTCAAAGACTTGGTTACCATTGGTCCCAGAGGTATAAACGCAGCAAGAGATATTGCTGAAGACGAGAACATGATATGGAAAGGAATGGGCTCGTGCATGCAGAATATTCGACTGGCTGGGAGATAGAACTGATGTCCGGGAATCATCAAGATCGACATATACATTCATCCACAGCATCGACTAACCTTCACCATAATATCGTGTCCTCCCTGATTTGCGTGAATCAAAGTCGGAAAAACCTTCCATTGCGAAGTCTCAATTATTCCCCATTGACCAGATACCAGAGGTGGTGGCAACGGACAAGACGGACAAGTGCGAGGAAGGTACTCAAACGGAGTCGAAATCGCCCTGTAAACCGTGAAAAGGGGTTGAGACGATCCCATCTAGAAACACACCAATCTCCACCTCCCAACAACGACGACTTGACCGCGTGTGGTAAGGTGTGCGGCTTGACAGCAATAGCGCTAATACTGTAATCTACCTTTGCGTGAAATCCAGGTAGCCCAGACAGGTGAGACTCGTGGCTCGGCGGGAGGGGCTATGCTCGTGATCGTCAAGATACTGTTCAAACTTCGTGCCGTTCACATACATAGGTTTTTCCGCCGTCCGAAAAAGTGGTCGGAAGGGGGAGACTGAATGGGAGTGAACGCGGGCATGGCGCTTCGTAAATCCTGTCCTTGACCCACAGAATGGTCTTGATGAGAAACAGTTTACAGTTCGTCGCCCCGCCTTCGGCCACTTCTTCCATCATGAGCGTACCTTCGATCTAAGCGGACCGTGTCAGAACAGACCCATATTCATCCAGCTAATCCACCCACTTGAACTTCGACGCTCGTGATACCATCTCGCTTGTGGACTTCGAGGGTGCCCTCCACAGACGCGCCAAAACCATAGACGGGAAGCGTGACGTGGTCGCTTTGGCCCGCAAGCCGAAGACTCACGCCACCATTTCTGGTCTGCTTCACAAATTCGCGCGACGGTCGGTTAGGGTTTAGACGCGGATTGTGCGCTAAACGGAATTCATGAGCCTGGGGAGCAGCGGTATACGTTGGCGAATGGACCTGCGATGAGGGGGTAGGGTACCCGGGGAGAATTACATTGGTTGCAGTGATCATGGTAGTGCACTAGTAACGTTCGGAAGGCGCCATTTCCTTCTGGAGTGATTGGGAGTTGTGTGGAACGTAGAGTACCATGCGGGTCCTTGGCTATACTTAACCTGGCTTCCCACTCTTTTCGGCGCTCACAGCCTAATGAGTATTAGATTAATCGGAGTGGTCACCTATAGTTTGGGCGCGAAGTTCTTCTAACTCGATGCTACGTTTCATGCTGAAATACAGAAAACCGCAGTTCGGCCGCAGTTCTCTGTGATTATGCTGCATTGGTCCACTGGAGCTTGAGTGACACTGAAACCTACTAGAATGAGATATTTTTTTGTGGACAAGTTTAGATGACAAGAAGCAATGAAGACCATATGCACCATGTGGCTGTACACTCAACAAGTGTGGCACATATCCCACATAGGCATTCGGCTGACAAGCCCGTTCATAATATCAATTGACGTGTACATGGATGAGTAATCACAGTCACTTCCAACTCCTCTAGATGCTTATAAGTGCGTAATGCGTAAAATCGTCCGTACGCGAGATTCAAGAGAAGCGCCTAAAACCCACCCTTTCCACGAACCCGCGCGATACTCCCCTGGATTCCTTTGATCACCCCTCGAAATCCTGACCCAACGCCAGTAGAGTCCGTAAGTGGGTTGCCGTACATATCACGGTATATGCCGTCTTTCGCCACCTCATGTAGATGCGTGTTTTGATTTCTCCTGATACCATCAAGCCAATCCTGACATAACATAGGGTTGTCGACCATAACGTTCACCTCTTGGCTATGATACCAAGACTGCGTATCTGGAATTTGATGAGTATCAGTAAGTGATCAGTGAGAACCAGTTTTACCCTGGTTGCCATTTCCTACGATCCCAACAGAATCATCAATGATCATGAGTTTCACCTAGAATCAGATGAGGGCTCTGCCAGTAGCTTCAATAAAGATAGAACGAACGTGACAGTTCCGTTTCTGCGCGGATGCATTAATAGGCTTGATTTGATCTTTGCCTGAAATTCTTATGGGTGAGTACTCGACAGACACTTCGCGAGAGAAGTGCATGCCTGTATACCAGTAGAGTTTGAGTTTATCTTTCTCCTCTTCCATCAACTGTGCGAACATTGTCTTAGAAACTTCCTCGTTTGTGCCTCCCTGCCCAGGCAGTGCTTCCCCACCATCATTGAACCCCACGTCTATATACAGTATGCATTGGATGCCACGCCTGACTGCGTTCAAAATGCCTTCAACCACAGGAGCTGCGTTTAAAGTCGGACTTTGGACGAAAACCTTCCTCTGGGCGTATTTCAGCCCTGCAAGCCAGGCCGCATCCTGCGTGTTGTGCAAACTACTGGCATGATTTCCAGGACTCCCACTCGGTGCACGGTTTACCAATGCCATGGGACATTCTCCATGACGTGTGTGGAGAATATGGGGAGAATATTCATCTTTAGACGATGCTGGTGGCTCATATGGCACACTGGCGTGCGTATCTGGCTGATCTCCGGCATCTGTATGGTATCAGATAAGGGAACTTGAGTGTGAAACGAGATAATGACTTACTGAGGTGCTCTGTAATTGTTTGATAGGTGCCAGAGATGAATGGGAGTTCTTCGTCTAGAGACTCAGGATCTTCCCTTTCTCCTTTATCCACGGCTCCATCGGGTATACCGCCGGCCTCCTGTTGTAGTATCTTGAAAAGTTCCGCCCCTTCTCTGCCATCCAGAATCCAGGGCGTGGCATACTCGTTATCCATTCCAAACTTGTAGCCTCCCTCAGGTGGCTGGTACTGGGTATCGAGCAACGGAAGAGGTGGGTGCATGGATCTGAACCAACTGATGAGAGCAGTATCATACAAACTGTCGACAATCGGGCCCTCTAAGTGGATCATCATCTCCATGTTAGGACGATCTTGAATATTATTCGAGTTCAGGAGCGCCATTTTGCGATCCACGATCATGAACTTGCAATGGAATGTCCCAAAAACAGGTCTATGGATCATGTAGTAATTCGCACATGAGAAAAAAAGGGGAACGCTCACTGATGAAAATTCACTAATTCAAAGTCTATTCCTGGCATATCGCTCCTCTTGGGGAGCTTTACTTCATCACTGGCCATTTCTACGTCATCGACAAGAACGTGGCTTTCCGTGAGCATCTTTAAATTTGCACGATCATACATCATCTTCACTACGACCTTCTTGCCCCTTCTCATCGCTCTGCGCGAGAGTTCGAGCAAGGCATCGCATATTTTGGTAGCGGACTTGGATGCTTGCCAAAAGTTCGTTGCCAAGAACACCTCTGACTCAGCACGGACAATGCAGTCATAATGATGCTGTATGATATCCGGAATGCTGCCCAACGCATCAGCAAAAGACGAATAAGGAACTAATAAACCGTGTGATTACACGGAAATGATGCTCAGGTTCACGACGCCTCTAGAACCCAGCAAGGGTGGCGATACCACACCAGCCCAAGGATTTGTATCGAGCGTAGCCAGCATGTCATAGTAGATCTATTTATGAAATAAGTCGAGATTACACGTCTGCCGTATTTTACTCACCTTTAAAAATAAATCGCTTGGTCTAATGCCGAAATCTCCGCACTCGGCGGCGCGGTCGAGATCAGCTTGCGTGGGTTCAGGTAGTGTCTCATTCGCATTTCCACGCTGCAGTACGCCCATGAAAGTCTCCAAATAGCCTTCGGCGGATGTGGGCTTCTTGTGATGTTCTGCATAGAGCGTTTTGGCGAGATGGCCGGTCGATGATGTCGGAGAGGCTGCGAGCGCTGCAGTGAGCGTCTTCTCGGAGTGGGTTAGTGCGTAGACTTTGCCTGAGACTGTCATTGTGGTGTAGGAGAGAGTTCGAAACTGGGCGCAGCATCATGACGATGACGATGTCGATGTAGTAACTATTAAAAGAATTTGATTTCCACCTCCAAGCAGTACTAGGACTGCGCCGCGAAACAGCTGTGTCATTACGCGGATGCAGCGAGGCCACGTGCGTGAACCGCAGCGCGCTCCATTCCAGTTGACGAATTTACCGAGGCTACGTTTTATGACAAGTCTTTGGAAATGAGGATATAATTCGCATGAAGCCTAACAACCTTCTAAATCCAAAATCATATCATTGCAAGTCAACCCCATGAAGGGGACCGTGTTGAAGTCCAAACAGGCGTAACCCAAACTTGCTGACAGACATGTAGAAACACACGTTGTCTCTCCATCACCGTTTCTAAAGACCAGCCTGAGAACGGTTGACTCGAGGTCCTAAATGACAGTCAGCAAGATCCAAGAACACTCACGGGTGACGGCGTCGAAACAACACCAACATGTCATTCTGACACGGAGCGCAGACGGAAGCAGACATCCTAGTCATAGCCCAATAGAACACCTCGTCATCACAAACGTGGGAGCTAAAGTAGGGCAGCATTGACTCGGAGAGCGTGAGTAAACCAACAGGGCGTCGGATCGAGTGCGAATTGCGCAAATAACCAATATGCCATGCCACTGCTGCGGATCTACAAGAGCAAAGCCGCTGTGAGAACGAGTCACGGCGTCATGGAGTCACTAGTATTGAGCTGGGACATTAAGTGGGGAGTGCACGATCAAAAGATGAGTGATAAGTTGGTTCAGGATTAGCATATAAACATCGATAACATGATTACGCTCAGTCAACCGTCGACACGTCCAAGTTGCGAAGAGTGCGGACGTAGTATGATGATCGGATCCTGGCAAGTGAGAATAGCTACACAATGAAACATCTGAGAAAATACAACAAGCTTATATTATCTGACGTCTCGAGTACATGTCGGACCCACTCCGCTTGGCAGGGGGCTGCCACTATCAGACCGGAAGCTAATGCGCTGACAAATTGTAATAGCAACCGGCGGGGCCATATTACGTCCGTCTACACCTCCAGGTGCCTTGACCTGAATATTTGTCTGACGCCAAGGTTATGGCTAATAAGTAGTTACTACGAGTATCAAGGGGCCGTGCAGGTCGGATATGCAGGTTACGATATGAACACGAAACAGAACACGCTTGAGGGTAACACTCAATGAACACATTCAGAGAATTAAACTATTTCATGAACAGAATCAATGACATTTTGGCAACTGTGCAGTATGTATATGATACAGGAATATCAGACTTACAAAAATCATAGGTTAACGATATAACATGAAGCAGTAACTTATAAGTAGTGATAAGGATATAGTAGATGACGGTGTGGTTGATAGATATACAGTGCAGTAACCAAAACATAACACAATAAGAAAAATGGCTTCATGAGCGATCGATCCATGGTTCTGTAGCAAGGCGTATGGGAATAGCGCGTTGAAGTGAAAGCTCGGGTCTCAATTCCCCAGGGGGCAATAGTAAAGACAACACAATATAGTCCTGGAATCACTTTATCAGTCCGGTTTCAGGCTGTCCAAAGAGATACCAACTCACCGTAGTACTAATCTGACCAGTGATGAAACCAGTGTTCAAGACGGGAACTTCACACCGAAGGTCGCCATTCCAACTCCACGACACAGGCGCGTCTGATTTTGATACCACGACTTTGGAGGTAGACGACGAATGCAACATCATCTGCCCCCGACCAAGAACCTGATCGTGAACGAACGACGTGCCCTGAATGTTGACGGTTGTCTGCCGTAATATAAACACGCTTAAAACTTGTTCTATTTCCGAGGGATTTTGATGAGGAAGGAAGAGCTTCGCAAGATCGTGCAAGAAGAGTGGACAAGTCTCTAGTCGCAAATGGAAAGGAATCTTCTCCGAAGCAGTGAATACGCGAACGGAAGGGAAGAAGAACTTGAAAATAGACCAACATCAGTTTCTGAACGGTCGATCGCGAGGACGTCGACTTACATGACAGCGCGCCGAGAACGCTTCATTTCCTGTATCAATCGCTGGCTTCGTGATCCAAACGTTCTCCATCCAGTCCTCGGGACACTGCTTCACCTCGATGAAGGAATTTGGCACTGGCCTTGATGGCCGTACTCGGGGGCGGTACCTGATGTTAATGCTCATGGATACCTCCCTGATGATGATGGTTTCAGTTTCGTGATCCATTTATATATGCTGTACACTCGCCTCGAAAGTTTTTTTCCAATCATGATGTTTCTCGACTTTGTGACGATGATCTGTAGTGTGTAGACTATAGCCACGCGTTGCGGTGCTGGTAGCTCAAAGGACGGCGGTAAACGGAAAGAACGATCCTGGCCGCGCTCTCGATAGGACGTTGGAAATGTCATTGATAATGGCATGATGCTGGGACACTGTTCATTTGGAGTCGAGCTCTCCCATAGTATCCGCTCCTTTGAGACAAAAGGAATTCCTTTGGAATGTTGCCCAGAGACGTAGACACGGCCTTCAAGCTGATGGGTGATGTTAGAAACGACATGGTGGAACGCCGAACACGACATACCTTTGCTGCAACAGATACGACTCCCCGGCGGTGGTTAAATGCGACTTCACCTCGGATAGTACTCCCCAGACCATAGTACGGATGACGGTCCTCTTCACGACAATCCATCAGTCTGAGGGTCATCTCTCTTTCCCGATAAGTAAACGACACGGCGTCTCCACGATGGGACAAGCAAGGTGATTTTTGTATGCACTGTTCGCCAGGAAGTAGTTTAGAAGAATAGTCAGGCGCAGGCTTGGATGGGGTATACTCTGGCAAGAGGTGAACGGAAAGTGAATTCATGTCTGGAGAAGAGGGGGCGCTTGGTGAATGAAGAGATAAGGATGAAACAGCTTTATAACCAGCGGTGTTGACAGTTGCATCAATTACGGATAAAACGTGGATTCGGGGACAGCTCCATTGAGTGGCTATGAATGCAGTGATGCGAAAGACGGTATGGTGCCATCAGGACATAACCGGTGGCCGAATCACTAGTACTGTGTGGTCCTGTGCTTGGCTCAACGTAATTAAGGGAAACCCAAAGATGAAATTGATATGATATGACGTCACCTAGCGTGTCCTGATGGTATCCCACCCGGCGGACGCTCACTGTGAGTGAGCCTGAAAAACGCTTGGCGGGGGCCTCGAGGTCTCTTCAACGCTGTCTTTCCCCATAAGAAATGAAAGCTCCCGTTCGCTGTGGCGCTGTGGCTCATTCGGCTGCCATCAACGACGCTGCTCTCAGGGTTGGCGGCCAGAACCCAACCACCAATGTTGCAAACTATACCATACCCGCATGCTATGTATGAAGATTTCTAATGACGGGCGCGCGTCTTACGTGTTAAGCCTTCAGGCCCAGGGGCAGTGCCTTGCGCTGATACAGCGAGTCTCGTGTTGTTAGCAATGGTTGGTTGAGTCAATGATGCGGCGCCGGACAAGTGCCTCACACAGCATTCTATTTTTGGAACTCTACTAGGTAAAGTCCACGATTCTATGGTAGATCCAAACATATGTACCACTTGAAATGAAAAGAAATCGGTGACAGAGAATGTAGCAAATATAGTATGAGTAAACGCGGCTCCTGGGTATACAGTGCTGTCAAGACTCGAGAGACTTGTAGACCAAGGTCATTAATAGACAGATTACTAAATGGACCAAAAACTTGACAGGACTATTCGTGAGTTTACTATGGGTATAAAGGTTTTCTAGAATATGATGCAATGGAATGTGCGGACCAAACCCGTGCGCTGTGACAGACTCAGACATGCTACCAAGTCACTGCATGATCCGACCATGGATCTGTCACAAGACGAATCGGATGACAGTGTCTTGACGCAAGAAGAGGGCACTTTGCTGGCTGCAAAGGTTCGACGGAGAGCACAATAAAATCCTAAATGTATCGTCAGCATGGAAATCACAGGAACCATAATTGAAGACTTACTCTAACTGAGAGTAGGTTCGTTACAAAGCTTCCGGCCGTAACATCTTCGGTACATCGTAGTTCGCCATCCCAGTCCAGGCAGTCAATGCCCTCGCCAAGGGGTACGTTGCGATATGAATGATGGTTTTCGGGTAGAGGAGCAGAGGATGTCAATTTCCCTTCTCCTATTACCCGACTGGACGCTTTTTGCTCTTCAAAGACTTTGGTAACTATTTGACGAAGCAAGTAGACGCGGACGGTTATTTCCCCTGAGGGGGGGACGAGAAGGCCGTGGTCAAGTGCAGATTTTTCAATGAACGGGGCCAATGAACTTGACGGGGCACGTAATTGGAGGTGGAACGGTATCGACTCAGATAACGGATACACCTGTACCGAAGGAATGAAGAGCTACAACAGCAATCAGGACCATGAGCAAATCATAATTCGTTAAAGGCTTACAAGACATTGTACCGGTGTGAGCCCGGAACTCTTTGTTGCGTTCACGGTGGAGAGCACTTCATGCCATTCTTCAGGAGAGCTTTTCACTGTGGTCATGAACGGTACGTCGCTCGGAAGCATGGGCGCGTGCGGGCGAGACCGTGGATGGTAGCATATAGGCACCACAAGCCTGTAAATTGTCAATTCAGAATTTTTAGATTTTAAACACGGCTACTGATACTCACGCATCACTAGAGCGGAGAGAAGATAAAAATCTTCGAGGTCTTGAGACTACGACGCTGAGCGTGTAGGAACACGTGCCAGCTGTCCCAAGTTTGTCCTCAAATGAGGGGGGCAAAGGGCGCGGTTGACGTCCGTCCGTGAAAGTAGAAGGAAAGAATATTGCGAACGGCAGGGTCTTGGGACAAGGCTCGGTAGACGAAGAACTCCACAGAGAATATGAATCAGATACAACTGATGCGGTAATGATTGACCCTGATGTGTCAACGCGAAGGTGACCCTCAAGCTATTGGGAAAAATAAGATAAAGTTATATTGAAGAAAGACGCGACCCTTACCTTCAAGGAGACTTCCACGAGGCCTTCTGAACTTCGCAAAGAAACGTGACCTCGAACGAGTCCATTTCTGCCATAGACAGGGGTTATGCCCCCCGGTAGCTGATCTCTTAAAACAAGCGTGATATTGTCTGTTATCCTACGAAACACTCCGTTCTGAACTGGCAAACCCAGACGTCGAGTCTCCTCGACCGTTTGTTCCCCTGGGAGAAGCGCTGTCGAGTACGACGGCGAGGGTGGGGACGGGGTGTATGACGGTGACGGTGGGGAAGGAGTATATGAAGGAGGAATAGATTCCATTTTGGTCTCGAGAAGGTATGGGGCACTGAAACTCTTTCGCGCCTCGGTCAATTACTTATAGCAATTCCAATATCAATCTCAGCGCTTGCGCATGCTCATCTTTTGATCGAGTCATTCTGGTTTCAGAGTCATTCACATACTGCACAGCCGGTAGGCACGGCAGTCTGGTAAAGATAGTTGTTTCAGGAAGAGTCATGCACGTATTGCACAGTCCGGCACCGCAGTCTTGTGAAGATAGGTCGTCTAGTAGATTCAATGATCAACAATTCCCACGAACGAGTCACCTTCGTAAGCCCAAATCAAGACCACCGGTATTCAAAGATTCAAAGTTTCGTGGGTATCGCAAGAGCTATATTGTCTACGCGACGTACAGGCAAAAATCGCGTAAACTATATCGAGTACTGGCAATACAGCAATAATGATCGTATTATAATATAGTATCTGGATCTACCTTCTCTTCCCTAGGCAGAATGGGACCAAGATCAACGACAGTATAGAAAGTGAATGTCTTCACTTCTGGGGTCTTTACAATGGTGCGGGAAGGTGTCCCCGCACCATCCTCCGATGGAAGTGGATCATCGGATCTATAGGTATAAGAAACAAGCATATTAAACTGTAAACAAAGAAGCTGAGTACTAGCAAAGGGTTCACAGGCGCTTCTGAAAGCACGTACCCTTACATGCCCCCGAGCTTCTTTCCCAATGACAACCTCGCCCCCCACAACCGTAACGTTGGCCCTCTTTTCCAAAACTCCTACAGTCTTGACCTTCCCTCTGCCATCTTTGTCTCGGGTTCGACCCACCTCCAAACCAAGCTCATCGTCTTCGAGCCCGAACATGTCGTCGTCATCATCATATTCCCATGCTTCAGCAAATGCAGCGACAGGGAATGAAGAGGTTGGCAAGGATACTGCGAATGGCGTCCTGCGGGCCTTTTCCGGCGCAGTACTGTCAGTCACTGCAGTCACATGCATTCGCTGCACCGAAAGTCTGACTTGAATGGGATCGTACAGGGGATTCGTCAGAGCGATATGAAAGGGGTACGATTTTCCGGCCATCATTGCGGCAGTATTTCGGTCATCCGAGGCACTTGGTACCTTAGCCTGCGGACGTCTAGTGGCGTCAGCCACTTGAGTGTGTGGAAGGACCACAGTCATCGCTGGCAGATAATTGGCCGCTACAAGTTTGATCTTGTATCGCACAGACTGCGCCTTCTGCTCTGGTTTAATAAGGATGTGCCTGCAAGTCGGGCATCGCTTCGAGACTTTGGAATGTAGTGGAATACGGAGAGGTCGTAGATCACTGATGAATGAATGCACTCCAAGTTTAGCATCTATTCATACACAGGCCTAAATTGCGCAAACCTTGTTCTGAGCGAGGTGGTCCAGCTATTTCCCCACCTTTGCTCAAGTGATGCGATTTCTTCCGCAGCTTCCATGCGCCGCAGCACCTCGACATCGGAACCATCTCCTTCCGACCCTAGCTGACCCAGGACACCGATCTCCATTCTACTTTTATACTCTGGCATCTCGTCCTTATTTGCCGTTCTGTCCCTACCCGCACGACTCCGAACGGGAGGGTTGTATTTCCCAACACCGGGAACATCACGCGCAAGCGCAGCGGAAGCAGCGGCTGTAGCAGATGAAGTAGGAAGATGGTGAGAAGAAGTACTCGGAACATGAGACAAGGAAGAAAGAGATGATGTACGGAGGAATGGTTCAAAATGCTCTTTCAGTCGCTCAAACTCCAGGGATTCGGGCGCGGAGTCTTCGAATTTCTGCAGCTGTGCTATCAGATAGATGATTAGATGTGAAGTGGTGGGCGAGGGGAGCAGCGCACCGGCGAGTCCAGTTGGTTTTTCAAATGTTATCCCGACTTCGGCAGAGTCCCATCTGCAGTAGTTACAATAAAGAAAGAAGGGAGGTTCTCCGACGTTGCTGAGAGATACGGAAGGCCGACCATCGCCGCTATCAGGGGGGTCAGACGCGACTACTTGCAAGGTTGACCGGCATATAGGACATGAAAAACAGTTTCGAGCACATCTATTGCTTATAAGCGACAGACATAACAGGAAGATAAGAGCAGTTTACCTGTTCTTTTCTGCGCGAACGCTTGCACTTGGGACTTCGAAAAGGCAATTTGGACAATAGTAGCCACTGACTTCGATGGAAACGCAGCGATTACACCGAACAGCGTCGCATTCCTCACAGAGGAACAAGCTATGCAAAGGGTGGAAACTAGCAGAGGAGGACGCCATATGCGGAGGCGGAGGCGTCTGAACTGAATCTACAGACTGGCATGGACAATAGTAATGGATTGTCGGCGCCATGAATGTCTACGTTCTTGTTAACAGCAAAGATAGATTTTGGTACAGTGTCACTGAGATTCACTTTTGAAGCAATCGAACTTGAGGTCGATGTTGCACCTCACCAGGCCGGGAAGACGAATGACAAAATGTCGATGATGGAAAAGATAATACTGATTGTAGAGGAACAACTGTCTTCTTTCTACATATTGGTCTGCCTACTACGCTAGAACCACAAGTCATTCTGGCCACTTTCTCAGTATAATTATGCTCGTCATCATAAAAACATCGCAATTCATAAAAGTAGGTAACTTGTCCGTCAATTGTCCTTTGTGATATATAAGTACGCCGCGCAGCGGTAACCAGTGTCAATATAGAGCCTAGTAGAGCAGGAGCCAAGGTCCAAAATGGTATCACGGGAAAACGAGTACTACGACAGGCTCCAGGCCCGCGTGCTCGAGCTAGGTACAATCAGTAATGTGCATCCCAGGCACTTTTGTATTCATGGGCGTAAGCTGGATTCGCATTAGGCGCCAAATGCATATCATACGCTCCTTGTGGCGAGGGGTCATAGAGTGGACGGTAGTTCTGGGGTGCGTATGGAACCCATGCGGCTTGCGTAGAAGAAACGTGCTGCGAGCGGCGGCGGCGGCAACAATAGTATGCGCAAATGCCCAAAAGGAAAACCGAAATAACGACGCCGAAAATAACACCAATTACCCATAGCGGTAGCTTGGAGTTTGATGTCGTGGTCGTAGTAGTAGTTGTGGTCGTGGTCGTGGTGGAATGTGAGGCCAGTTCGTCGACATTTGTGCCGTTATTCAAGCGTACTCGCGCAAAATCCCTAGAGGTATCACTAGCATTAGTGATTGGCAGCAATTGTATGTACGGGGCATTGGTGCTAGAAGTTGCCCCATCAACAAAGGAGCCGAAATCGATCAGGAGGTATGCATTCCGCACTGTTAAGTTTTTAAGACTTGCATGTCCTAAAGTAGTAGGTATGCAGACTCACAAAAGGCCATGCCGAGGACCATATCGTACATCACCATGCCATCCTCCGTATTGTCATATGAGAATGGTTGGAACTTATTAAGGGAATTATAAAACTAGCAGAAGTCAAGTGGTCACAAACTCACAGCTCCAACGCACTGGCTGTTGCCCATATCGAAGTTGAGATCAAGCGGGTGAATAGGAAACTCAATTCCAGCGAACAAAAAGGTGGCGTTAAGTTCTTGATCGCAGGGCAGTGTCCAAATTTCTCCTATACCCGTGACGCTCGTTAAGGAAGCACCGGAAACGTTACCGTAAAGCGCCTCGGCAACGTACCTGTCATGGTATATCAGAGTAGATGAAAGTTTTCCACAATGAACTTACGAAGGAACTTGTGGGAACGTGAAACCTGTATCAAAGACGACAGTTGCATTATTGGGATAAGGTGTATCTGTCACTTGGGTCTTGATGGTAATAGGTTTGCCATTTGGACCGATGATCCCATTTTCATCAAGCAATGTCATCCAATGCTGATTCCCGGGGACCATGACTGACGTAACTGGGCATTGGGGCTGGGTCCGAATATCTTCATATTTAGGCAAGACTTCTCCGATAGCGAGGTCGCCTGGATAAGGTTCGTCTGGGTCATCAGAGCGGTCAAGAAGAATAGCAAGAAAGTTCGGTGTGGTGTCGTTAGAGCGGAAGATTCGGTCGAGAGGAGGGTCTGCAGCCGCTGTCCCATTAATGAATCTAATCACAGAGCTTGAGTATGGCCCAAGACCGATGAGACCATCAATAGATCCTGTAAATCCACCAGTCGAGTTTGCAAATACTTGTAGATATTAGAAGATGTGATAGCGGAGAGAGCTATACACACTGAAATATTGGGCGTCAATCTGATACTCGGCGAATTCCATGGTGGCTGAGAAGACTTCCCCTTGAGGCAACAGAAATGAGGAAATAAGATTATTCACAATAAACAAACAATTCACCAGCAGCACTTCCAGAAGCATAGCTAACTTCAGTCTGGAGGTGCTGGTCAACTGCACCAGGAACTTGAGAGGTTACGAAGAGATCAGAGCTGAAGGCAATAACATTGTCAGGATTTTGAGTTCAATTAAGAATTAGTCAACATTCCTGCCAGTATCGATCAAAACACCGAACGACTGTCCATTCAAGGTGATGTTTGTCATGTACTCGACATTCTGGTCATCTTCTAAAGTGCTTTGGTGGCCACTGATGTTTATCCTTCTCTGGAGTTTGGACCTAGAAATTCCAGTCTTGCCGCGCAGTTCGAGGTGAACCCCATTCACGATGTTCAAGGTGACCAAAAAGCCAAAGGGAAAAAGGAGTGGAGACGACCTCATGACAGAAAGGACTCAAAGGCAAAGAAGAAATAACTGAACAGAGATGTTGAACCGTCGGAGTTATATGGGGAGAAGCTACAACGTTTTACGTTTACAGACTCAGCACTGCCTGGGCATGAATTGGCCGAACAAGCGCTCAAATTAATCCACGTGTTATTTGTAGCGAAGTCAAGGCTCACCATTTCCGACCGCATGTTTTCGGGCACGCCCTTCCTGCAGTTCTTTCTTTGTTATGAGTTACAGGCACAGACTGACCCCTGCAACGACCATCTTCATTTGTGACTAGGCGCTAGTACCTGGGTGATTGATAAGGACATGTACTAGATGATGCATTGGCGCTTGGCACATGAAGGATACTCATAGTCACTCACTTTATAATAATAATCCAGTAGATGATCAGAACATTTGCAAGGGATGTTCAGAGCATGCTGATCTGATAGAACGTTGTGGGTGGAGCTGGTGAGAAGAGAAGATTGATATATTGGTAGTTGGAAGTCGTTGACAGGAGAGTAAATTGCTGTGCAGTTGATCCCACAGATTTTATTAGTTGCCAAGTCCAACTTACTTTCGTTTCCGTCCTCTACGCCGTGCAGGATCCCCAACATACTATTCAACGCTTTATAGCGTCATGATGCGCTCTTTCATCACACTTTCCTTTGTTTCTTCGTTGTATTCAACGTTTTCTGTCCTTGCTCTCCGAATCCCTTTTGATGCTCACGTTCAAACACCTAGCAATCATGCCACCCATTTTCCTCGTCAGTCATCTTCCAATGGTAGAGTACCTATTGGGAACACGCAAAACATTTACTACTACACAAATATCACGCTCGGTGGTCAAAACATATCCGTGATGCTGGATACAGGAAGGTACCCGTCTATAAATTTCATCAGTTTTGCGGGTATTTATTTATTTATCCACTTACAGCTCTGATCTATGGGTGTCTGGCTCAGTATCTGGAGCAACAGACACAGGCAACTCTCTGAAACTTTCTTACGCTGTTGGAACAGCCGCTGGTCAGTCGCTTAAAGTTATAGCTTTCACGATTCATCACATCCATAGTCAGGCGACATCTATACCGCACCTTTTGAGCTTGCTGGGCAATCTGTCAGCGACCAGGCATTCCGTCCGTGTCATTTCTTGAATTATCGCTCATCTTCTGACATCTAGTACAGTCCTTGTCGCAAATGTATCATCTTTCTCCACGAATATTCATTCAGATGGGTACGACGGTCTTATCGGCCTTGGCCCAAATTCTGGTTCTTCGATATACAAGAAACTCGACGGCAACTCGGGGAATAACCCAATTAACAGAATATTCGAACAGACGTCCTCCTCCAATGACTACATAACGATGATGCTCAGTCGCAAAGGAGACCCAGGGAGTAATATCACGGGTCAGTTTACCATCGGAGAAATTGTTCCGGGGTTCGAGAACATTACCAGCATGCCAAAATTACCGATTGAAAAGGTTTACAAAGTGACTGATGTCGACCAGCATTGGCAGATCGTAACAGACAAGGATAACGGCATTATCGGGCCCGACGGACAGGCGATACAATACTCATCGATTGCCCCGAAAGCTCCGGATGGCACAATAGTGGGGGTTTTAGACTCTGGCTTCACCCTGCCTCAAGTCCCCCGAACAGTGTCGGACGCCATCTATGGGCGTGTACAGGGTGCCGAATGGTCGGCTTCAAGCGAGGCTTGGTTAGTCCCTTGTGGGCAACTTATTAATGTTACCTTCAATTTTGGAGGTGTTTCATATCCTATTCACCCACTCGACGTATCGTCGAGCGACTTTGGAGTGACCTTCTCCAATGGCAACCCTGCTTGCCTGGGAACGGTATGTACCAGTTTTCTGTGTAACACGAAATAATTCTAAATTTCGGCCTTTCAAATAGTTTCAACCAGTCACCTCTGCATTCAGCCTTCTCGGAGAGTATGATATGATCTTGGGAATGGCCTTCCGTAGGTTGTCGACCTATTTTAACAATACTTGTTTGACGCCCTCGCAGTGCGGAACACATACACCCTAATTAACTACGGAAATTTCATCACCGGCGGGTCAAATTCCAACAATCCCTACATCCAGCTCCTTCCCCTCACGAACATCGAATCTGCTGTCAATGATTTTATTCAAGTCCGGCTGAACGGGCAAAACACAATCAACTCTCCTCAATACGCCTTGCTTCCTGCATCACAGGAACAACACTCGCCCGAGAGCGCCGCGGAGAAGAAGCAAGCATACGAAGAACTGGTCCTAAGTCGCTGGCCTTATATCCTTTTCGGATGCTTGGTGTTCTTGATTCTGCTTATAAGCTATTGTGTATGGCGTTGTTGCTGTCGCCGCAAGCGGCTGGCAAAGAGGGCCGCCCAACAGAAGGGCGGGGCTGCTTCTGTGGGTGGTTTCAAGAGTGGTCCGTATGCCCCGTTGCATGACTCCCAGAGCACGGGCAGTCTTGTTATGCAACCGATGCGTGGGTCAACCGCCGAACTGGAAGAATATGGTAGAAAGGACACATTTACAAGAAGTTGATGATGTCTGCTAGACGAGCTAATAAATGTAGTCTAATAGATTTAGTCCACTTCTTCAGCTGGGACACTAATAGTAGCTGGCTACTTCCGTTCATCGTTTGTATACTGTAAGTAGTTAAAACTGTTGCCTCTTAAGGGGCTTGCTTCAGTATCTCTATCTCGGACAGTACTTATATAGATCATGGGAACCAGTAAGCCAACAGTCTTCCATATCCGTAACTTTGGCTATGTTTAAACGCTCAATATGACCAGTTCACTAATGCAAGTCTATCATTTCATCAAAGTGTCGTCATAGTACATGCAAACCTGTCACGTGATGATATGTATGCTATATATCCCAAGTCATCCAATCTAAAGTGCGCTCAGTTTCGTAGCCAAGACTCTGCCCCCCTGAGTACGCTATTGCCACTGGCGCCACCAGTGCCTATGTAGACGACAAGAGCCAAGCCTACAGTCATTGCCACTGGGAGCAGGCCACCTAAGGAAGCTAATATTGGGTCATACGGCCCCTTAGCCTGCTTCGCTGGGACAGCCGGCTGCTGTGGTTCCTGAACTTGTCTGTCCCCTGATAGCAAATCGAAGATGCTAGCATTCATCTTGAAGGCCTTGTTGGCTTCTTCCAATACAGCCGCTAGTAAGTCAAGGTTGAGCAATGGAGTGACCCAAAAACGATGTATAAACCTTTCAAGGCCGTATCATCACCAATGCCAGCGTTCATTCCATCTCTGTACCATTCCTTGATTTTTTTGAGATCCCCCATGTTCGCAGATTCATTGCTGTCCAATTTCTTGAAATCGTAAAATCGGACGCCATCTCCTTGATCCATGTCCAAGTCGTATGCCTTGGCTATACGTCGTCCTATGAATTGGCCACCGCTCATGTCACCGAGATAGCGGACGTAAGCGTGGGCGAGTAAACGCGTGGGGTCTGAGGACTCAGAAAGTTCTCGGAGGCGCGTAGTGTATTCCGTAAAAGACTTGGGAGGTGACGTCATCAATGAACTATGCGACGGGTGCTTCTGCCATGTTGCTTCAGGGACTCCAAGTAGATATGATATATCCTGGGAGAGACTCGGAGTGCGGGAAAGTAATGCAGGGTTATACGTTGGTTGTAACGTTGGGTATGACGCGTGCATATCTAGACCCCGCTCGAGCTCGCTGAGTGCGGCGAGTTAATACATGATATACAAAATGACCTGAATGAAGCTTACTCGTATACGTGCCACATCATCATTAAGAAATACACGTATTCCTCCTTGTCCAGCTCACCCTTTACCAGCCGGACACCGCCCTGACTGTGCTCTGCGGCTTCATGAGCCTGAGACGTACCAACCCGAAGTAGTGACGCCATTGGGAGTGAGAAATCGTAGTCATTGTTGGCCCCCATTGCTACAAAGATGGTAAGATAATGGGAAGGATTCACGCGGTCCAGGTGGCAGTCACTTGAATGAAGTGATATATATACGGGGTGTTAAATTGAGCGGCTTAAGAAAAGTTTGAGACCGAAAAATTTACATATGGGTGCTGTAAGTACTGCGAAGAGGATCCGAAGCGAGAGTTATGCCCTTTGTTTCTGAATAATTAAAGTTTGTTTGAGAAGCACTAGATCAGGCTCGTGGATGACCAAATATGTGTACCTTATCGCTGGGCCTGCATTGCAAGAACCTGCCTGAAGGTGATTCGGAAGTCGTGAGATGACGCATGGAGAGGGAAATACAATTAGGGCCTAATAGCAGTGTTAGCGCAAGTAGTAGGACAACATTGTGTGCCTAAAATGGTCGTTCGGTATTATCCGCACTCCTGACTCTAAGTGACCCTTATGATATGAATGTGCCCGAGTCTTCTGAGCAATTACGCTTGCCATGAGGTGTCATAGATTGCCAAATTCAAGAATCACACATGTAACTAGCACTTACGTAGCTAAAGGTGGGCTGACTAGTAATGGCAAGGATCGATTAGATGTCAGCGGACTTATAAGCCTATCAGGGAACCAAAGTTTACGGTGCGAGGACTGATGGATATATTATCATGTAATGGTACCATATGGTACCACAAATCTGTGGCCGAATACCAGGATTAAGTTGTAACTGTGCTCGAGCTCAGGTTAGTAGCAGCGAACTAATATTTGTGGCACTTCAGTGGATCTCCCGGCGTAAGTGCGTACTAACATGCGACGAGAGAGAGAGAACTTCTATGTTTATATACCGCAACAAACAACGAAGACTGTCCTCGGAAGTAGTGTAATACGAGATAAGGAAAACATGTAAGTATGAATAAAGTTTGCTTTGAACACACGATTTGATAATTGAGCGCTGGGCGCTTGAACTTTCGAGTGTTCGTATTTCATAATGGTCTCGCAATGCAAGGTTCAGTTCCTATTTCGTTCTTAATGATACATACATGCTATAAGATTTGTAAACCCCAAAAATACATGTGGTGCCAAGCTCCCACCCAACTACTGCGCATTTGTATGAATATTCCTTACACTCATTAAGTCGGGCCCTCTCCCATTCAAGATTCGGGGTCACAACTCCGCAAAAACCTTGAGGCGCATTAGTTGGAATCGTCAGACATGCAGACAGCACTCACATGAGGAGCTCTGAGAACTGACGGCGAGGTCGGCATAGACATTGATCTGGTACGTCGATGTTGAGAGGGCACAACCGTAACGTTGTTTGAATCTGCAGCCGATATAGATTTCTCTGCGCCATCCGTGCTACCAGATGTGCCTCCGTCGGTGTTGTGTATGGCATGAAATGAACCAGAGTAATCGGTGCATACCGTCCCGCGCTTTGATTCAGTATCTAAATCTAGAAATGGTTTTATAGAGGATGGTGCTGCCAGAGACGTCTCCGATTTTTGTGTCGTAACTTTCACAACACCATTCTCTGATCATGCCCCGTCCTTCAGTGAATAACTCATGCAAATGGTACCAGATCAGAAACTTACCAGAAGTACAGACTTCAGTCTCATGAGACAGCCTGCAATTCTTGGCGTTGGGGCAACAACCCGCTGCGAACGCCTTGCAAGGTAGCCCTGTGGGACGTGGGTTAACTACTGATTATACTAGTAGAGTACATACCATACCCACCCATCATTACACCACCACCGATCACTCGCCAAGTGATAGGATAATAATTGCGCGCCTTGAGTTCTTCCTGAAGTGAACGCGGTTTCGGAGGCAAGTGAGATGGTGTCGCATCGCAGGCCCGATTATCGGCTTTCTTTGGCCGTTTATATTTCTCTACGTCATGAATACTATGACGGCTTGAGCGGAATATATATTACGTGGAGGGAGTACGTACAACCTGCATTTATTACCTCCAGGACAGGTTTTACGTGTTGAGAAAAATTTACAAGGTTTAGCTAGTTTGCTGCGATGAGCAACCAACAGTAGGGAAAAATAACTATCGGAGAAACTCACTTCTATATAGCGTTGGTCTCTCCTTTCCCTGCTCTGCTTTTTGGCGGGTGGCAGCTCGAGGCTTCAAGCCGGTTGGAGTATATCCTCGATTGTAACCAGGATATCCTACATTGCTATAGCGTGCACTCGTGTTGTTGGGGTATTGTAAATTTGGTGAGAATGGAGAAGGAAGATATTCTGAAGAGACGGATTCTTCAATGCTCATGACTTGGAATGCAGCGTTCAAACTTTGATCAGACGGGGTAGAGTCCGACGAAAACATATCGCTGGAACTGTCAAAAGCATCTCTCGCGTGTGGCCCTACATGCGGGGTTACCGTGTATATAGCGTACGCCGTCCCCTTATGCGGTGTTCTCGTGTGCATCTCGTGTCCGATGGGGTAAGCATACTTTGATTGCGGGATTCCTTGTATATAAGCCCGTATCAGACGAAACAGACACTACTAGTAGAGACACCATACCTTGTGGCACATTTTCGGGCGGCGAATGCACAAAATGACATGCTGAACCACGTCGACAGTATCCAGTCGTGTAGTAGTGACATATTGTCGTGTGCATGACATGTTCATTGGGGTAAGCATATTCTGGCGGCGGGATTCCTGCAATGTAAGCCCGTAGGAGATGAAGCAAAAACTAGAGACATCATACCTTGTGACACACTCTCCCGTTGCAAATGCACAAAACGGCACTCTGAACCACGCCGACAACTTCCGGTCGCATAGTAGCGACAAACTATCGACGACTTTATATGAATTTTCTTCTCCTTAGCTGTGTGAGGAGATTGCTCCTCTATGAGACTGTCGGCACTCATACAAGCACCAATGACCGAAACATTCTCGCCGAAGTTAGAGGAGTTGCAGGAAGCCTTGGCCATCTAGATAACAAGATAGTTGTGTTTTTTTGAGGAGAATAAGATACAATGGCGTTTAGGTTTGGCCTGTTATCAGAGTCTGCTAAAGGACACAATCCCTCCCAGAGACACAAGTGGTGGCAGAGTGAGACAGAGGTTCGTGAGACGCGATTCAGAATTGACCAGCCTAATTGAAGTCCTTGAATCGCGCCTCATCGGACAATGGTCAAATCCGAAACCGGCTTAGGCCCGGTCTGGTTGAAATAAAGAGGTTATCGACTCACCACCAGTGCAGTTAGCTTTCTAACCATGTGCTCATTTCCAAAAGATTATGAACTCTCTTGGCTCACGCAAAAAGACTTACAAGGGAATTGAAAAAACACGTTGAAGTGCAAAAATAACAACAATAAGAAAGAAACCCATACTGAGGCTATTAGTAGCTTTGGAGCCTGCCTGGCCTGCATGCGTTCCTGTTTTGCCAATTATGCAGCCTGAATATATAATAAAGTGCATCAATACGTACCTTATATTTTGTCCCCTGGGCGCAAATGAGATTGGCGGACAGTCGATGCTGAACGTTCGAACGTTGAGTAGTAAGTACTGCTGAGTGTGTGCTCTCAGAGTTGCCAAACTGTACACAAATTACAAGCGGACTTCAATTTGCATTAACAACCGGCCCGACATTTACGTGACTGATTATCGCCTGAAGGGGCGGGGTAACAACATCAGCATTATTGACCAGTACATGATACTATAACTAAAAAACACAGTACACCGCAGTGCGCAATACGCAGAGCGAACTAAAAGAGAACACGAGAGGCCGCATTATCACATGTTATACAAAATATTTCAATACGATCATCATTGTTTCATGTCATGAGCCAGTGCTCCTGTTGTGGTCACGAAGTAGGGGTGTCAGCTCCGTAACGGGAGGCACGACAATGGACGAAGATATCGCATCGGAGTTGGGACTCTGTTCATTAGCAGGTGTAGCACGTGGTTTAATTGCTTGGGAGAGATGCCAGGGCTGAGTGACATCTGCTTTGCAAACAGGACACTGCGAACAAGTAAGAAACTGCCATGCCCAGAATGATATCGAGACACAATAACCTACCAATTTCTTCCGGTTGATCAACCACGAATCAACTTCTTCCAGATGAAAGATATGATGACACGGCAGCTCCCGAACGCGATCTCCTTTGGCAAATTCCGATAAACAAATGGCACATTCCGCTTGCGACTCGCACCATGGTATCGGCGCATGGCTTAGTGCTTCATGAGATGTAGAGGGCGATGGTGTACTAAGATCTGAAGGACCCGACTCTAGATCAGTGTCGTGTGCCTCGGTTGAATGGGCTCCCTGTGTCGTGGTTCCCTCGTGTTTCTCCCATGCGGTACCATTCCAGACTCGCCATGGAAAGCCTTTGACAATACTTTCCGGAGCACGATCACGTTGTGCTGCACGAGCCAAGCGAATGCGATGGATGAGAAGTGTGACGAATGTGAGACAAGAGGGAAGTATTAGAATGACGATGAATGTTAATATTGGGCTGGATGGCTGGTTTTGAGCAGCAAAATGCGAGCGAGACATTGAAACTCACGAATACCATTCCCAAGCTGAGTATTGAGTCGTAATCAAGAGTGAAAGCGTTTGTAAGCCAGTATGAGATGTCGTAGACGAGTTTATTAACAAATATAATTCCCTGTAATCCGACCATTTGATGTAGGTAGAAGCAATGTCGATGTCAGAAGCATCCTCTGAAGCACTTCAACTGTGGTTCGATGGTTTCATGAGGAAGAAAGCGTACCTGTACTATACATATTAACGAGTGCGTCTGGTTGGCCGCTGATGTCAGGATCTTCGCCTCCTACTACAACGGCCCTGGCACCCAGTCTCTGGGCTTCCCTGACCTGATAGAATATTAGAAATCGGGTCGAGCATTCTTGACGAGCACATTCACTTTATCAACAAAGGAGCAATGGCCTCTCTGCACTAGGGCGATCCAAGACTCGCTTGGATCCGGTTGATGGGGGCCCCTTATACATAACTTCGGGCACCCCGAATTCGAATATCGGTCCACAAGTGAGGTATCGTTGCTAGGGCATGAAGTCGTGAATGAAGACAGTGGAATAACATATCCTAAGAGTGGATCCTTGAGTTCCCGACCAAAAGCTGCAGGCCTTGAATGGAAGGTTAGAGGTGGTGACCGATCCACCACAGAAACGGTGCTTTCTGCGCCCCAAACCCAACCCCACAGCCAGCCGCCCTCTTGGGAGGTCGCGGACAATTTGCGGAGGAAACTGAATGGATGCGCATAGACCTGAGCTACAGAGAAAAGCAGTAATAAGACCAAGGACGCGCGGGACATCATGCAAGCCTCCTTGGAACGAACGGAAAGACGACGACAAGCGATAAGTCAGTGGGTTCTTGAGTTAACGGAACTAGGTATATGAAAATGACATCAGAAGCGTGTTTGGCTGCTTGGCAGCTGCACCTTATTCGGAAAAGTCCGGGCATCATTGGCCTGGCCAGAAGCCCAGAGTGTCGTCCGACCACTCGAGTCACTTTTCATATCGAACACCATAACGAGTTCGCTGTCGCAGTGCAGCCCAGGTCATCAAAGTTATCCCGTCTACCGTTTTTCTGTGCCTTGAGCGAACCGCCTGTACATGTATACGACGCTTCGTGAGCCCCTAAATTGTACAGCTCAGTTCAACCAATGGGCAGTTCCCTCAAGTGGACACTGGTTTTCAGCGTGTGCTCTGACATCCCTTCTCGACAACTTCCCGACTTTGGTCGTCTTGCCGCATCAGTTGAATGGCTTCAAAATCGGTCTACAGCGTAACACAGCCCAAGGCATCCTCATTCTGTCGTTCACCCTGTGCCACAGCTTGGTTGGGCCAGCATTATCATAAGGTCACGCTTTGTCTGGTGTTCTAATGCGAATCTGCTTCTAAGCTCGTCGGTGAACTCCTGGCCGAGGATGACACTTAGAAGGACCCATTGCTCTCCAATGAAGATATCATTGGCCTTGTCGCCTTTCCTATTTTCGATCGTAACCTCTAATAGTAAAGATCATGGTACGTATTGTGAGAAAAAGAGATAGGAATCGTTGTTCCAGTGGTAACATAAATAGTCAATAAATGATCGTAACATGATACATACTTAGTGTAGCATATTCATATGACGCTCCGCGTATTCAAAGGTAAAATGATCACTAATACTCCTCATCTGACCTCTCATCAAAGTCCGGTGTGATGTCTGTCGTTTCGTTCCACGCTTGACGAAGTTGGAAAACTGCCTCCATCACAGATCCCCTGTTCCGACTTTCGATTTGGTTGTTCAAGCCTGCGAACGAAGCCGAGCGACGAATGATGCGTGATCGCCGGGTGTCAGTGGTTTGTCTGACTTGATGGTGAACCAAGGTAGGGGGTCTTGAGCTGTCCTCCGTGCGATTTAGAAGCCTCCCCCAAGCAGCTTCTTCCTCGTCTTCCTCTTCCATCTCTTGTAGGATGGCTCCAGTAACCGATGACTCTCTTCGAATTTTTGAGCTCGGCGGGGTGGCCTGCTGATTCTTCTTGCGGAACATAGCAAAGACTGAATCACGAATGCCCTTGTTAAGCCCTGATTTAGAGGTCAAGGAGCGCCTGAGGGTCCGCTGAGGCGGAGGAGATTGTTGTGCGTCAGGGCATTCGTTCCGTGGCTCGAAGCGCCGCCGGGGACTATTAACAGAAGTGTCTGCGCCTTCACATCCATCTTCTTTAGTAAGAATAGCAGTCGTGACTTCTTCCAGTGTGGGGAGGGTCTTCGTTGGCTTGGGGGAATGCGGAGACTTCTGCGGCACGGAAATATTCCTCGCAATTGAAACATGGCGAAGCTGGCGCTCCGACTTATGCCTCAAGAGCGGACGTTCTTGAGCAGCCGAGTTGGAATATGCCCTCCGCATGACATTACGATAATGGTAGTCGCCTTGACCGCCTAGAGTACGCAAGGAGTCCGCACGAGCACAGTCAGGAGAGCAAAAGCAGAACTCATGATCTTCCACTGTCAGTTTGCCGCAAAAACATTCTTTGACGCCGATATGGACCGATGATAAAGCGTTGGCAAAGATGAGAGGATTCATTCTAAGTGAATGGTGACTTACAACCCTCGTCATATACAAGCGTTTTATAGCCGTTGAATTCTGACATGCTTTACTGTGGTAGAACACTCATAATGGGAGTGGACTGTGGACTGATGCAGTTGTGGACATTCGAGGGTGCTGTCGTGGTGTAAAGTGAATGCAAAGCGGAACTGTAATGAACACAATACCCACCCAATATGGAGGATGTATTCAATACACAATTGTCTGGCCTCTAAATGAGAGTGGCCTTTGGACTAATAACATTGTGGATATTCGGGAATGTCCAGTGGCCATCGATGTGTCAAGTTAGTTAACTAAGCGCTGGGTTGTAATGAATTTAAATTCAAGATTAGATGCACTCGTAATTGGTCAGCGGAAACTATTACAGAAGAGCCCTGAATGAAGCTCGAATGGACGACAAAGTCATTCTAGTTCTGGTCGACGCAAGCAGTTGTATGCTACAAGCCAAAATAAATTGACGCTTGCTACCGCCTCGTGGCAATGAAGTACGACTGCAATTTCGCTTTGGTGATCTATTGAGATGGCGCTGGACTGAACTTCTCATCTAGGACTCACCAATTAAACCAAGTATAATTGAACCACAGAACGATCCGAGAGGTTCTTAGTGAGCATGACGTCACTGGCCCGGGTAAGATTTCTTGAGTCAGGCTAGTAACTTTTTTTGGCCAGTGCACGTCATGGGTTGTTGTGCACCAAACTGACCAAAGATGTTCGCTTGGAGTTGATCAGGCCCGGTAACAATCGAGGGGTAATGATCACATTCAGACGGGCGTGGTTGCATGGAGTTTCTTCATATCTAGTTGGGGCCGTGGTGGGAACGATTTTCCTGAAAACACCGGTTGGTCCACCCGGTAGACACAGTTAACAGCAGAAAGTTTGTCGTCAACGCACAGATGCAGACGACCCTCGTCCACGGTCTGCCCAGAGCTGACTTAGGTTTTGGGCCAGTTTCCTATCCATCGCCATAATTATAAATTGCGTAATTCCGTTGCACAGACCTCTGGATGAGTCGGGGAGATGAACTGAGTCCAATATTCATGTATTAATTATACGTATGAAGAGATTCAGTACGCAGTCTTCGATTCAGAACCTCTTCGCGATTCACAACTTGCAATACTTTTGTAGAAAGTACAACTCCCCTATACAGATCATTAATGGAGAAAAGTGATGATAACTGTTCCTTCATACTATCATGATGAAAGTGACACCCATACCAGGGCTGCAGCGCTGACTGATTATCTCTGTGTTCCCAAAGCTGTGAAAGGTCCAGAAACCCACCGGCCCGGGGTAGAGTCGCAGAATGTCAAGGATATGATATCATTCAGTTCTACAACTCTAGATGGTGCGATTGCAGTATTATTGGTCGAGATTCTAGGATTTGCTGGTGGGGGCAGGTGACTAGTACGTAGGAGAGTCTCGGTCGGACCTGAACCTATTATTAAGACGAACGTACGTCACACAGATTGAGTCTCGACTCTGGTGTTGTGCCACGTTGGCTAACTGCAGAAACAACCATTTGGAACTTGGAAGCGCTCCATGACGGGCATTTGGATAAACCAAATGGCCTCAAAGTGACCGACTCAAGCTGAAATTTGTTGCTTATTGTCCACGGACCTTCTTGAACGTAACCACGATCAATCGCCTGACATCGTTCTTCGGTTCTTGCCCATGAGTGCATATGGCATCGTACTTTCCATACTGGAATTATAAAGACGGTGTCTGCGACTTCTTGCAGACCGTCTTTCCCCAGGTCATCATGTGGCGCTCTCTCAGGCTAGTTTCTTCGCTTGGGCTTTGCGCTTCAGCGTTTGCCCAGTCAAGCACGGTAGACTTGTATATCAGCACCGAGTCCCCCATTGCCAAAGCTGGTGTGCTTGCAAACATCGGCCTCAGTGGTGCTAAGTCGTCCGGAGCTTATGTGGGTTCTGAAGATACCAAATATTGGAACTGCAGCCTGCTAACTGAGACTCATGCAGCCTGGCGTGGTCATCGCCAGTCCTAGCACCACTGACCCAGACTACCTGTACACATGGGTCCGGGACTCCTCGCTCGTTTTCAAAATGCTCATCGATCAGTACACCTCCGGACAAGATACTAGCTTACGTTCTCACATCGACGACTTCATTACTGCCGAAGCAAACATACAACAGGTCACCAACCCGAGTGGAACTGTCTCTACTGGTGGCTTAGGCGAGCCTAAGTTCAACATCAATGAGACTGCCTTCACTGGAGCGTGGGGTCGTCCCCAGCGTGGTATGCATGATAAATGTGTAGTGTCTTGCTGTTGCTGACAGGCAAACAGATGGACCTGCGTTGCGTTCAACCGCCATGATCACCTACGCAAATTGGCTTATTGCTGACAAAAATGAATCATACGTTACCAACTCTCTTTGGCCCATTATCAAGCTCGACCTAGACTATGTTATGAACAACTGGAATGAGACAACGTGAGCTTTGCATAATGCAGGCACTCTTCTCACGAGACTCACTGCGACGGGTCAAGCTTCGACCTGTGGGAGGAGGTTGATTCCTCTTCATTCTTTACTAGCGCTGTTCAGCACCGCGCACTTCGTCAGGGCTCCGCTCTTGCCACTGCGATCGGCCAAATTTCAGTTATTAGTGGATACAATACCCAGGCCAACAACATTCTATGCTTCCTCCAGGTGTGTATAATAAAATTTTCATTCAGTAATTTTCTCAGAGCGAGCATTTGAATAGTCATATTGGAACACCTCTCCTGGCTTCATGACAGCCAACACCGGGGGCGGCCGCTCTGGCAGAGATGCGAACACCGTGTTGACATCCGTTCACGTCTTTGACGTTGAAGCTGGCTGCGATGGTGTTACTTTCCAGCCCTGCTCCGATATTGCTTTGTCAAACCTCAAGGTCTATGTCGACTCTTTCCGTGAGATATACGGCATCAACACTGGCATACGCGCTGATCAGGCTGTTGCAACTGGACGTTACCCTGAGGACGTGTATCAGGGTGGTAACGTAGGTCTTTATCCCACTTTTAATATTATTTCTAAACTGTCGGCAGCCGTGGTACTTAGCATCCTTTGCAGTTGCTGAGCAGCTCTACGATGCCCTTTTCGTGTGGAGTAATGAAGGCTCGTTGACAGTCACGGATGTCTCTTTCCCTTTCTTTCAGCAATTCAACACAAGCATTACGCCAGGGACTTACGGCTCCTCGACTTCAACTTATAGCACCCTCACAACAGCGATCAAGAATTTTGCAGATGGTTTCGTCGCTATGGCTGCAAAATACACGCCTTCAGACGGAGGACTGGCTGAGCAGTACACCAGGAGCGACGGCACACCGACCAGCGCTTTGGATCTCACGTGGAGCTATGCATCTGCGTTGACTGCATTTAATGCAAGAGCTGGTAAAACATCTGCGAGTTGGGGTGCCGCGGGTCTCGCGGTTTCCCCTGCATGCTCTACTAGCAAGGCCCTAACTGTTCCAGTTGTTTTCAACGTCAATGTTACTACCGTCATGGGACGTGAGTTAATTAATTAATATGCGACAAACGTGACCGAGCATATTCAATCATGTCGCCCGTAGAGAACATATACTTGACTGGCTCCGTCGGTGCTCTGACTGACTGGAGCACCACTGAGGCTATTCTCATGTCATCAGCTGACTATCCAATCTGGAGCAGTGCGTCTGATCTTTTTTCAAGTGCAACGTGTACTAATACCAAGTCCTAGCGGCCGTCACTCTTCCAGCGAATACACAAGTCCAGTACAAGTACATTATCGTTGATAATGGTAATGTCACTTGGGAGGCTGATCCCAATAATGAGTTCACGACGTCCACATCTGGTATCACAACCCTCAACGATGTGTGGCGGTAACTTTTTATTAATGGTAGTACAATAATACCTATACCCATTGTGCTTATACCCATGATTGTTGCAAATTGCAATAAGTACAACACGACAAGTCGATATCGATAAGCGCGCAAGGGTGTACCTGTTACGTAAAACGACGCAGAACCAGTGTGGAGCTGGCACAAACTAGTACGTACTAGTAATACTAGCATAGCATAACGCAGTTCACGACACACTCGATATCTTCCTCAAGTCTTCATCATGTCCATGCTAGACAAAATCAAGAGGGGCGCCCAGAAGGCGGGCACTCAGGCCACGGCTCTCGTCAAAGAAGGCTCCTCGCGCGTGGCGAGTGGCTCTAGAGACTTCGTGCAAGGATTCACGCTGCCAGGGGAAGCTGAGAAGGCAGCAAAGATCCTCGAGAGCTTCCTTGGTGCGTATATTCCTTTCAATGACATCCACAACACCATTTTCTGAATGCTTTGCTGCCCACAGCTAACCCCAGCCATCCCGAGTCTGCACTCAACTCAATACCCACAGCCGTCCTCCAGCATGCAAGAGGTGACATCCATCCAATCTCAACTCTACCCCCACCTCTAACTGACAAATGTGTTCAGGTCTCGCCGTCTTCCAAGTGCTCAAGGCTGGATTCATGTTCAGCGGGAAAGCTGGTTCTGGTCTGGTTATCGCACGGCTTCCGGATGGATCATGGTCTGCGCCCTCGTGCATAGCAACGGGCGGACTCGGGTGGGGCCTCCAAATTGGCGCGGACATCACAGATTTTGTGATCGTACTGAACAGCGAGGACGCAGTCAAGGCATTCAGTATAGGCGGAAACGTCACCATTGGCGGAAACATCAGCGCTGCAGCGGGCCCTATTGGCACTGGCGGGAGTGTCCAGGCCACCTTGGCTCACCCTGCACCCATGTTCTCATACTCGAAATCGAAGGGTGAGATACCTTTCATTTCATCTTCATTTTGATTTCATTTGGTCGTCATGCAATTGTTAACGTGATGTGTTCATGCGTGTCACAGGTCTTTTTGCCGGTCTCTCGCTGGAGGGCACTGTTCTTATAGAGCGGAAAGACGCTAACCGCGACTTTTACGGATCGCCTGTACCTGCACGCGATATCCTCGGCGGGCGTGTGCCACCACCCGAAGTTGCATCGCGTCTGTACGAGATCATCGAGGCTGCAGAAGGACTGGATGAGACGGGTGTCCCGCAAGCTGCGTACGTGCCCAGTGCCACCGGCCAGCATATGGACATTGGAAGCAATCATATGGTGTTTGATGCGGAAGCACATTAATGAATTTTTTTGAGTAGGGAGTGGTGATACATGAGCTCCATGCTTTTCTTTTGTGTTGATCTTTTCCCAGTTCTTTTTGGTGTACAACTTATACCTGACTGCAATCCTATCCCGCCGAATCTTTTTATTAATCAGTCTAGCTACGGGAGAGTAGCAAATATGATGCATATGTCTTAGCACATCTAGGAAGGTATCGACATCCAGTATGTAACGTAATGATAGCTCTCAAAACATCTAAAGTAGTTGAACTTCAAATATATATGAAGTTCAAGCATCTGGCAAGACAAACGTATCCCAAAATCCAGCGGTTCCATTGGTTATAGCTGTCTTTGCAGCGTCGAGGCCCAGCAGTCGCATCACGAGGTTGTAAATCTCGACATTCTGGAACCCTGGCATCACGTATTCTCCTGTCCCATCGCCCTCTCCTCGTGCGACCACAGCAACCTTTGCGCCTTGTGAGAAAGGCCCGTGTGCGACAAAGATGGCATGCATAGATGGCTCCTCATTGTCATAGCCGTGGTTCTAGGAAGGCACAATGCATTAGCTTGATGACCTAGAGCACAGAAATCAAGCAACATGAGATACGATAAGGTAAACTCACTCCAGTTGACATTCCGTTTTCACCATCCGTGCGGTCGGTCAGCGCATAACCAATGCGCGGGACAATCCACACGGGGGCGATGCGGTAATTGCGGGAGAAATGGTATCGTTCTGGCATAGGCTCCACTGTGCCTGCAGACATCTTACCGTAGTTGAATACGTTGAGGTCCACCAAGGAGGTGCCAGGGTCGGTAGAGAAGCTCTCACTCGTAAACACATCGAACTGATCCGGGTGGGTAAGTGTATATTCGCACAGACGCTCAAGGGCCTCGGTCACGTTTGTGTCAGGAGTGAAGCGTAAGCCCATAGATGGCCAACCTGAACAGCGCAGGGTAAGCAATCCGCCACTCGGCCTAAAACATTCCGGCAAGGAGCAGACCATATATTCACTTACCATCCACCTTGGTAACGCCTTTCCACGGCTGACCAACAATCTCGTCAACATACACCCAAGTTGGATGGCTGGTGTCCGTCATCCCATGGTCACTGACGAAGATGATATCAACGATATGCGTGAGGTTGCGCTCGCCTAGTGCTTGAGTTAGGTTCCGAGCAAAAAGATCGATGGCTGCAAGACTCGTCTGTAGTAAGTTTGAAAAACGACGACGATAAGTACATCGACCAATGGAATTGACACAGCGCCTACATTAACGGCCTTGGACATTGGCCCAGTTGCATGGCCAGCTTGGTCTAGCGATGGTTCGTACCCTATAAAACAACAATGTTAGCACGCCACAAGGAAGAGGACGAAATGACAAGCAGAAGAAATAACACCACCTCGCTCAGAGCAAAAGAGGTTTACAGATATATTCGTCCAGAGGCAGACAAAGAAACAAACGTAAAAACACACCAAGAATAAGTTGCGGCCGCTCCTCCAGCGGGAGGTCGATCCACTCTAAAAGATTGGAAAGTTTCTTCTCGAGCGCGTAGTCATTCTGCATTCCAGCTCAAATCACATTGCATCGCTTGCTAGTTTAAGACTATACCCTTACCTCCCAAGGTATAAAATATGTAGAGTTCACGCCCGAGGACGTAGACCAAGGACCGGGCCTGTCCGAGTGAATACAAAGTAAAGTATGAGACGGAGGGGGAAACTGACCACATAAGGTTTGCTGTGATGACGCCTGCACGTTCAGCAGTTTCCCACATCTAAGTCGCACGAAGAGTGGGAAATGCAGGGGGGCAGGGAGACCGATATTTGTGATAGTCATGATAGTAAGATAGCGAGACGGACATGCAAGGTTACAAGAGGTGAAAGGGAACGCATTGAGCGGGCATACAAAAAAGATTCGGTGGGTACTAACAGGTTCGCCGAGCCACCAGCTTGAGTTCTGCGCAGATTCAACACGAGCATAATGGAATGTGTCTTGGAAAATAGGGTCCCAGAAATTCTACACGGCCCAGGTGAGAATGCAAGACAGTTGAAGAAAGGGCAAGGACGAACGTTCGCAATGATGCCGTGCGACTCAGCGTAAAGGCCAGTCCTAAATGCAGTGAGTTCATGTCGAGCAATATACGGGTGATATTTACATCAGTGACCAGTGATTTCTGGAACAAACGTTATTCAGATGTATCAATCACTCCAACCAATTATGACTCACGGGAATGTTAGGGTCTGCAGAGAGGGAAACATTTAGTACTAAAGTAAAGAACAGAAAGAGAATACGCACGGGAAAAACAGGTTTCATGTACTTTGCTCTTATACCATCCCGACTTATATCTAGCAGATGTGGTGTGAGTCCACGATCCAAATAATCACCACGAAGACCATCGATCGAAATCATGAGTACTGTCTTCTTGAACTCGTGCGTTCCATTCGAGTACAATGCGTCCCTCCCGACTCTTGTGTCGTGTCGAGTGCGGGGCCAGAGTTCAAATAGGGTGACAGCGAGAACAAGCGAGAGGAGAACACCGAATCCAGCAAAACGTTTGCGTTTGTATGAGGTCGCACAGGAAGTGGGTTGCTCCTCGAGATCAGGTTGGACAGCGTCTTCGTCAACGTTCGAGAGTAAACCACGTCGCTCGTCAGGCGTAGCTAATTTATCGACATTACGTGTGCTGGTCATCACGCAAGGTAACGACTGTGAAAGAAAAGTCGAAGAGGAACTGAAATTGGAACACGCAGGTGTTGTACCACGTACGTAAGTCGACCAATCGCCGAAATTGACATGGTGTTACAGTGGCTGTGCCTATTTATTACCTTCTAAATCTACAGCCACAATGACATGGATCCTGGGCTGGACAGTGTCCTTACTCGCCTTCATCAAGACACAACTCGTGATTCTGCTCCTCCATGTTCTTTCTGCGGGCCCTATTCCACGTCATGTGGCCTTCGAGATGGATGGTAACCGCCGTTTTGCACGTCTCACCGGCCGCCGCGCGATCGAGGGTCATTCAGACGGGTTTCATACACTCAAGCGGGTACATGCTTAATCCTGCTTCAGTCATGGAGATTCTTTGATATAGGTCACAGGTATTAGAAATATGCATGCGTCTTGACATACGCTGCGTCACGGTCTACGCCTTTGCGATCGAAAACTTCAATAGACCGCCTGACGAGGTCGGCGCGCTCATGAAACTAGCAGAAGAGAGGCTCGTGGAAATTGCACAGAATGGGTGAGATCTCGTTTTAAATACATTGTGGCCAAAGTGCTTGCTCGCCTGACGTCACTGCCTGCGATTACTCTTTAGTGCTCTCTTAAGCCAGTATGGAGTACGTCTGAACGTACTTGGGCATCGCGAATTGCTACCTATGCATGTTCAAGTCGCAATTGATAAAGCGGAGGGAATGACGCGTCAAAATAGCAGGTATGTACCCTCTACCCTCGCCTTCTATTTTGAACACATTTCGACAGAGCAATATTGAATGTCTGCGCACCATATGCCTCGCGACATGAGATAACATTAGCGGTACAATCTGTCGTGCAGCAGGTCCTTGATAAAGAAAGTTTTGATTCTTCGTAAGCACATATCTTTCCTTGGCCGTTGTTTTTATGCGACTTCTCCTGTCACGTGTTTCATGCTAAAACCAATACACACAGATTGATCACAGAACAAACTATCGAGGAAAACCTTATGACTTCGCTTGGGGGCAGCCCACCACTCGACATTTTTATTCGCACGAGTGGCGTGAAGCGATTGAGTGGTTTTCTGCAGTGGCAGGTGTGTCTCTGTTCCTTCATCTCCCCCACCACCAGTGTCTGTTTATTTTATTTGTTTGTCTTCCACCTCCCATTTTAAAAAAGTGGACATTCTTTTTCCGAAAATGGCAGCCATATACTCATCCGAAACGTTATCTTCATTAAACTCATTCGTACCTTCCACAGTGCTGTGAAAATACGCAGATTCACATGGTAAATACCTATTGGCCTGACTTCGGCCTCTGGGATTTTGTGCCCATTTTACTAGATTATCAGCGGAAGGTGTGGGCACGATCGAGTAGCTAAAGGTTTGGGTGCGAAACTTATAAGGATTCCTACTAGGTGCCTGCTAGTGTAGCGGTCATTGTAGTACTAGATATTCTTATTTTACAGCTGGACTGGGCTGAGGGGCTCGCGGCCCAGAGAGAGCAAGGCTGAGGATAAGATCGGCTACAACGACAACGTAGGCTAGTCTACGTGCTGAGTCCCGACTAAGCCATGACAATCCCTCTTGTCCACCGATGCTGGTATGGTTTGATTTCAGTTGGCAGCGGCGCTCGTACGCATACAATTCAGCATATCACTAGCATATGTACAATAATATCGATGTGGAACTTATAATTAAGTCAACGATGCATAATATGTATTCTACTCTTCCGAGATCCTTTCGAAAAACTGTCTAAGTGTATCTGACAATACTTCAGGCAACGCCTCGACGCTTCGTAGTACCACGTAGTAATCAAATGGGAAAGAATCCAGATACCTCTCCACCTGAAGCTCCATGCGCCCGTTGATCATCGTGTAGGCGACTTGATTCATTGAAACGATTGAGTTCTGTACAGCAGAAGGGTCTTGTGTTTGCCCTTGTCCAGAAGCGGAGGCCGAGTGCAGCGAGTCAATGATGATGAACACCATCATGACGCGTTGGCTTGCTGCCCGTCTCAGCACCTGCCGCAAACGCTCGTGATCCTGACAGATACCGTCCGAAATTATGATCTCGAGTTGCCATAGTTCACCTGCACTTGCCGACCCGGCGGCCCTTCTTTCCCGGGCGCTCTCCAGCACCTCGAGGCTCGTCTCTACCATATCCAGGACGTTCGTTGCACGCTGCTCAAATCTGAACGCGCCGAGTGTCTTTGCACCAGCTGCATCCGTAAATGGTCCTTCGTCGAAGCCATGAAGTAACTCCATGGCCTCGCCGAACCTAGCAATTGCAATGTCGCCGACCTCAAGTTTTCCCATGGCATTGCTTACGAGGGCAAGCGTCTGATAAGCAAGATGTACACTGCGGGAGCTTGCCATGCTGCGACTGTCGTCGAGTGCAAGAAGGACCTGGTACTCGCGCTGGCTGGGGCGTGTGCGCCGAAGCCAGATCTTGTCCTTAGTGTAGTCAGAGGCGATATAAGGGATGATCTTCTTCATGTTCAGCCTTTTGCCTGACCGGTAGTCACCTTTGAGACGAGTGGCCAGAGTGGGTTCAAGGATAAGGCGCAATTGTTCGCAAAGAGCGTAAGAAAGGTCGTGTGTGAGGGATGTGTAAAGCCGCCAAAGAGACTCAGCGTCTTCGCAGATATAGCCTGAATCTTGCCAGGTCCGGAGGGCTGCCTCTACGTTCGCCAAGGAGTTATCTGGACTGGACTGTTCCATGTCTTCATCGACATCCGTTTGTGAAGATGAAGGATCACGCCGTGAGGAAATATGTTCGGGGTCTGCACCAGGGCGTGTCTCCAACTGAGTTATTGCGCCTTCGATGTCTGGATGTGCGCCCTCGGTCACTGGCTCTGTATGCAATGAGGCCAATGGTGGTGGTAGTGGCGGCGCAAGCTCATCTGTGCGGGGCGCATCGATATCCATGGGTAGCGCAACTGCCTCTGTTTGTTCATCAACAAGCCTCAGCTCATGCAGCTTTGCGACCTGCTCATCGCCTGCCGTACCCAGAGCCTGCATCTCCTCATTTGCATCAGCAAACTCGACCTGTTCAGCAGCTTGGTCTGATGCAGGCGGGGAAGACTCCCCACCGCCCAGGATATCTTCGAAGCGCTGTTGTACCTCTTTGAGTGCATCACCAAGGTTGCGGATAGGATTCGTAGCGAGTTCGGTGTGTTGGCGGGCAGAGGCTCCGCCATGCTGCGTGCCCTCCGCTGATGTACCTGGTTTCGTGGTAGTGTCGGTGGAAGGCCATGACTTTGACGGCTCAGCATCATCTCTCGGCCTGGTCACAAGTTAGATACAGGTTGCTGCATGGATAAGCGGACGTACTTTGATTCTTCAGAGGTCTCGTTGGTGCTCTGTTCAGCTGCTGCATCGTCCTTCATTTCACCAGACGCGTCGCCCGCCTGCCCTTGTTGCGCACTATCATTGGCCTGTGGCTCGTTGTCCTTGTTCCCAGCGTCTCCACTCCCAGGCGAGACATCTGGCTGAGCAGCAGCGCCTTCCTCGACATCTTCTTCTACATTCTCTGCATCACCTGCAGCTTGGGAAGGCTGATCCGGTAGCTGGTTTTCTTGCGATTGAGGTTCTGGTACATCCTCTTGGGACTCGTCCTTTCCAAGTTGGTCCATTTCCTCCATTTCGTCGGCGTATTGTTCATCTTCATCCAGCTCCGTGTCCATTTCATCCCCCACATCGGGTCCTCCTTGATCGCCTTGTTCGTCAGGATCCAAAGTCATATCATCGGGCAGATCCAGGGTGTTGGCATCGGGAATGTAGTCGTCCATGGGCGCGCCATTTGCATTTGGGGCCTCCAAATCTTCGTTGGGTTCTTCACCCTCGTTTTCTTCACCTTCCTGGATCTCCTCACTTTTTCTTTTTTCATCCATCGTTCTATCGTTCTTTTCCTCCTCCTTTCCACCCTCTTTCTTTGATTGGTCGCGCTCCTTGGCTACAACCTCCGACTCCTCCTGCATCTCCGAGCGATCTTGGGGGACTTGGTTCTGATCCGCAGAATCTAACTCTGCAGACTCGTCGCCCCACAGCTTTTCGTCGACTACATTCGGATCGCCTGCATCAAGTTTCCCTAGCTGCTCATCCGGCCCCTCCTGTTCATCCTCATCCTCATCCTCATCCTGATCTCCGTCTTGATCTCCATCGTCTGGTACATCTTCCATCTCCCCACCAATATCCTCGCTCATCTCAATGGTATTATCATCAGTTCCATGCACTTGCTCGTCCTGAGCTTCATCTTCATCCCCTTTTAACCCTTCGACCTGACTTTCATCCTCGATCTCCTTGCTTACGTTCTCCATTCCTGTTCCCTCACCTAGGCCCACTCCCCCAGCGGTCTCGGTGCCACCTTCGCCGTCACCCGAATCAGTTGCATCCTGGGGCAAACAAAAGCCTTGCTTAGCGATGGTATGCATGACAGAGGAAACGATGAAGTCAAGCTTGAAGAGGGCCTTCGTCCACTGACTGTGCACCATGAGGTGTTCTCCCACGAAAGAAATGTACAATTGGAGAAAGGGGAGGAGGCGCCGAAGGCTTGCCTGGATGTTGGATTGTGAAAAGGAGGAAAGATGGGTCGTCATGACATTCAGTCGTTCCAAGAGGACTTCAAGGTCCAAGGACTGAGTGAAGCCTAAGATTGTGCTTAAGTCCTCACGGATGAAATTATCCTGGGCTTCATCATCAAGAGGCTCGCCTTCCGGACACCTTTTCAAGAGGGACTGCACTATGACCAGAAGCATCTCGATAATGGCATCTGGACCCAATGACTCTGCAGCTCCGGATGTTGTCTCGGCATCCGCAGAGACGCATTGATCATGGAGCCAGTGCTCGATGGGAGACAAGACGTAACTGAGACGTGGTTCCATCGTTCTCATCTTTTGGAGGTAGTCGGGAATGGCACGGAAATGTTCATCAGCTTCTTTAACAATGGCGTGTTCAACTGTTTGGCAAATAATCAGCTTATGACAATGTTTGTGAGGAAACCACCCACCACCAGACAGCACTGTAGGCATTATGTACCGGCTTCCCTGGAAAACCTCCAAAGCACGGTCATGAAGAAGTCGTGTCTTGGCATAAACTGATTGGACCTCAACCATGACTGATGACGCAGCGCCCTGGTCCTCTTGAATCTCGATGAAAAGGCGGATTCCTTGGAGAAGTTCTTCGAAAGCATGCACGGCGTTGCCCAGTGCTTGACATAGATGCATCAGACGAATGTGCGAGAATCCCTTGGTGATAAGTAGAGGTGCTTCAACGAGGGTCTGAAGGCGCACCGCGCACCGCTTAATGTCGATGAAACATTGAAAAGCTGTTGACAACCTGAAGACTCACGGTAAGAAAAGGTGTCGTCAAGAATTTGTTGACTTACGAAGACCTCGCCTTAAGAGCCAATGAATAACCAGACTCCACGAATGCAACACCTCGAAGCAGATCACATGTGCTTATGTCCGAGTGATGATCGGAAACCAAGACTCTGACTGCCGGAAGAGCACCACGAAGGCGGTCGAAGTAATACTCCCCCTTCTCGACATGTATTGAGCTATCTAGAGGCATCGGCGGTTGCTCTCGTATCCAGCATTCATCTCTAAGCTCAGCGAGCACCTCTGGTTTGACATTGGCAGCGAGGCCGGCGCGTTTGAGCTCCTTCAAGAGATCGCTTAAAGCCTTCTTCTTGCGAACCAGTAGGCTCTTCACGTATTTTTCTCGTTTCTCCTTGGAAAGAGCTGGGGGCACACATTCTGCTGCTAGATCTCGTGCGGTAAGGATGATTTCGACCGCAAGTTGATCAACATGATGAGGGAGACGTCGGCGCAGGAAAGCCCGAATACGACTGTTCATGAGTCCATGGAATCTCGTGAGTGTCTTGTTTAAATTGGTCAGGTGAGGAGTGGAACGAGTTTCATTCGGATGTGGAGAGTTGCTGTGCTCTAGAGTGCATGCTATGGGGAGCAGTTCCCCCGAGTAACCTAGAGCATCTATTGATTGGGTGCATTCTGCATCACCAGCGAATGTTGGTAACATGCGCTCAGCGATGGGCTGACGCAAGATCTCCCGGAATTTGCGGATCAACTTGTAGAGTTGATGATGCGTTCGCTGAGCACTCTGCTTCAGGGCCTGAACATTGACGTCTTTCCAGCTGGCGAGCTTGATGAATGCCTGAACATCTTTCTCAAGTCCTCCTCTTTGGTCCGCCAGAGATCTAGCTAACTGAGCTGCAAATAATTGATAATATCTTCGAGTGGACGACAAGACAAGCCCAACGCGTTGGAGGGCATTGCGCTGCCATCCGTCCAATGTAGATGCAATATGACCGACGATGACCCTAAAAGTCTCCAGGAGATCCAATCTAGCCTGGAATTGACCTAGAGCGCTGGAGTGCATGAAGTCGTCTAGGAGCGATGGCAGTTGCCTGAGATATTGTTGGAGAGCTCCAGTGGCGGCGCCTTCATTCTCGTGAACTGCACCAAGCGTGCCGCGCACTGTGAGATCATATAGTCGGAACCAAAATTCTGAAACTCCTTTGACGAACGAGTCAGACTGAGATTGTAATAATACTTTCCAGCACGATAGTTCCAAGCGTCTCCATTCTACGACCAACTTTGTCAAGTCTTGCTGATGTGCCTTGAGGCTATTTCCACGATGTGCGTACATTTCCCAGTCGTCTGTCTGCAGTATGATTTGCTCCAGGCCGGACAACAATTTGGCAATGGGACTATTTATGTCCAGGGCTAAGAATGCATCGCAGCGGTCTTTCAAGTGCTGTAAAACCATCTGATCAGGCCAGTCTTCGACGAGCGCGATCAACCGCATTCTGAGGGAGTCCACCGTTGCAAGGGCCTTCTTCGCCTCTTTAACGTTCGCGTCAGTGTAGAAGTTGAATAGCTGGCCGGTAGGGTGCTCCGGATATTTCAGCGCGAGAAGATGGTCGTGGACAAAAGAAAGCTGCTCGCACAATGATTCATCGTCAAGGGTGTCTGGGAGAGTGGGATATTGACTGTCGAGGAGCGTCTTCAAAACTGACCGACGAGAGGAATTAAACCTCGTATTGGGATCTCCAACACTGATACCGATACTAGCAACTCCAGCGAGTCCGAAGTGCATCCCCAGCAGCGCTTCGGCTGCAGAAACACTAAAGAACTCAGAAGGCTTTTCATGAATCTTGTTAGGTATGCCGTCAGGACTAACGAGTGCGTCCTCAAATGTCGGAAACAGCTCCAAAAACTCTCTCTGTTCCGCTTCAGCTTCTGTGGAGGCATCGTGGTTAAGGGCGCTACGTCTGTATAGCGATGAGTCATCATGCTCCTTCTCATTTTGACGAGTGCGGTCCATATTCCAAAGCCTAAATGCCTGCTCGTATGCCGCATGAACAGCTGCAGCATGGGAAGCGAGGTCCGACATGGCAGCACAGAGGCCTATGGCTGACACATACAGTAGGACCTGGTCAGAGGGAGACGTTCCGGATGCAGTTCCTCGTTCAAGTTGCGTCTGCAACAGTTGCGCACTGCGAAGAGATGGATATGTCACCAGGGAAGTAGCAACTATGTTCTGTTGAGTATGCTGTACGTGGGATATTTGCTGCGCAGAACAGCGAACAAGTCGGATTCCGAGACGAAGGAGGAGGAGCGCCAGGTGGATAATTTTTGCAATATCTCCAAAGTCGTGGTATAGATTATCCATCCGTTGACAAAACCCGGATATTGATTCCTGCATCATGATTTCGCGCGCGAAAGCAGAAGGATCGCTGGTTTCGAGAATGGCAGTTAAATTATCGACCTTGCTGTGTTGGATGACTTGACTCTGAAGTTGCAAAACCTCAGACCAGAATGCGTGAATACGGTTACCATCAGGTCGTCGGGGAAGGTTTGAGGAACCCGATGGCAGATTTTTCTGCTCGGCTTCAGATAAAGCATTGAGATATTGTATAACGCTGTTGAATGCATTGCCAGCGGTTCGGTGTTCCCATGCTTTATGGAGAGATGACTGGGTCGACAGAAAATCAGTCTCTTCTTGTGAATATTGAGCCAAATGATATATCACGGATGCGGGGTCTACCGGAAGATCGGGAATGGATAGGTTAAGGATCATTCTGCTGAGGGAAATGTAGCAACGTCCCAGGCGAGCCACCATCGTGTCTCGTGACTGGCGGTCGGTTGCAAACCGTGTGAGATCGGAGCGTAGAAACAGATGAGTAGCTGCTTTCAAGGGCTCGTGCTTAGAACTTTCGAGGAGAGACAGAATTGTCATGGGGAAGGTGCTACTGTTGACGGGAGATCCAAGTATGGCTTGCCAGCTATCATCATCAAATGATGAAGCAAAGCAGGACGCAACCTGATAGATGATTAGAGGATAATCTCGATGGCGACCGCCACTTCACTCACTGATAAGATGCATTGGTACATGAATGCTGATAATTGTTGAACTCGCGATCCATGAATAACACATTGCATAGAGAGCAGCCGTAGGTGACGACGAACAGAACATTCGTGGCCTTCGAGGGAAGATAGTGAAACGCTCCGTGCTTGGCTACGTGGTGGATCAGCAAATGATACAGATCGAATCAAAGTGTTTATACCTCAGTTCTATGGAGACCCGGAGAAGAGTCGGGCAAAGGAGGACATCCGGTCCATCAAGAATTTCCTGCGCAGGGTCTCATAAGTCATTGAATATGCAGAGGCCACCTTACGGTCACTCACGGCCTGAGTTAAGCCTGAATTCCACAGACTTGCTAGCCATCGAGTCTGCAAAGTAGTTAGGAGATGCGTGGGAACTAATCAAGAATTCAGTCGCATGTGAGGGGACATAGCGATGCCCTTACCTCCTCCTGCGTCATGTGCCCATATGAAATGCTGATATGATGCAAAGCGAATGAGATCCTCGCGTGGTTCCTCGCATGCCACGTCAATCAAGCGTTTCATGGCGGAGGAAACGGTCTATAAGATGACATCATGGATATCCTGCAAAAGCGGCACCAAGTTGCAACTCACCGATAATGATGATGTCTCACGAATGTTACTCAACCAGGGCAATTCGCAGATAAGGAGAGAAGGGTCGGCATGTCGTTTGAAAGAATCACTGTCCTCGTGGAAGTTCAACCTAACCTAGAATTTTCACTTCAGCGGTGAGCACGCTGGAGAAATAGTGGGACTGAACCTTTTCTTTCACCGTGTGTGCCAATTTTATCTCTAAGTCCGTGGATAATGTGCTCATGAGGGGAAGGGTATAGAGAGATAAGACTTCTAGAATTTGCCTGCGGCGGACTATTGAAGATTGATGAACATGTGTGTGCCGAGCGCAAATAAGAACATCCATACCGTGCTGATTTAAGCCTTTATGTAGTTTCCAAGCGGCATACTCGAGACTTCTGATCTCTGAAACTGACACTTCAATAGTCGTTGGTGCGAACAAGTGTGTCCACATTTCTGTCAAGCCTAATCCAGAGGTAGGGGAAACTGCCTCATCTAATACAGCACAAACATTTGCAAGACGTTCAAACGCTGAACTCCGTGATTGCAATGCGGCTACGATTGACCTAGAGCATGCCTGTATTGAGGAGTAATCGACGTATGTGCCCGTTCCTGATCGTCGGAGTTGCCTGGAAATGCTAAGCAATTTGAGGGCGAGTTCAAGGTCTACCAGCTAATAACCGTTCAATGCAACGATTAGCGTGAGAACGGCAAATTGAAATCTAACCTGGACTTGAGATCTTCTGACGATTTGGTTGAAAACATCCTCAGCTGCTCTGCGAATCTCTTCCAAAACGTCACGAATAGCATCCAATAGTCGTAAATATGTCGGATGATGCTGACATGTTGCTGAAGTTATCTTGCTTGCACCTATGACATGCAATTCTCGTGGCATATCAGCTCGCTCGACGTTATCGATGAATATTGCAGCGATCAAGTTCAAAGTTTGAAGGAGCATCAAGTGTATCGGGTGATGTCCGTTTTCATGACTGCAGAACTTGCATGGTGGACAGACCATGAAAGTATCCACTGGCTATATTTCAATAGACGTATTGAGTACATGCAAATAGTGCAACGCGCACAAGACCTAGCATAGATGTAGCAAACACTAACCAGAGCTGTAATAGCGTCGCTCGTCACTCGGGAAGCGAGGAGATCCTTGCGCCACTCAGCAAAGAGTTTGAAAGCTTCTGAGGAAAGGACATCGTCCAAAATAGACTGTGATGAGCACAGCGGCATTGCTAGCTTCATAAAGCGCCGCAACGAAGGAGTTACACCCAGAGAGAGGGTCCTTATTATGAAATGAATCATAGCGCGCAGGTCCGGTTTAGATGGCCGAAGGAACGGTGCCAGGGTGATTAATGAAGATGTGGAAGACTCTTCTTCAACTAATCCAGACGGCCACGAGTCGCTACCTTCCCCGCGATGAATGTAGTAGATTCCTCTGCGCGCGAACTCGTGTGTCACGGCGAAAGGTGAACATGTGCCTAAGATAGTCGTAGGAAGTCGACGGTGAAGTCGGAGGCGAAGTTCGTCTTCTGAAGAGAAGGAAGCGGCCAATGACACTTCAATACCACGATTTCGCATTGCACGCGATAGCTCGCCATATCGAGGGTCAGATGTCATAAACATGCGAAAGTTAGGATGTGGTTTGAGCGTCTGTACTGCACCATTAACATATCCTCTCTCGCTGAGAACGAGAACTCCACCAGGTTCACAAAGAGAGTTCAGCCGATCGAGGACGGAAGGATTACAGAGATTCGCGCTGTCCAGAACTATCCAATGTCCTCGTTTGATTGCGCGTACGAGAGGTCCATCGACCCATTCAAATTGGCCATTCGATGTCACCACTGACAACAATTGATGAACGCGATGCAGTAAGGCCTGCGCTTCTTCCGAAGAATTATCCTCAGCAAAGGACGATAGTACTTGTGCTGCAGAATGGAGCAGGGAGTTGGAGGATGGTGCAGGTGACGAATACAATTTGAGAAGAAGCGAAATAAAAATCTGGTGATCGGTGGCACAGCTAGACAGGCATCTAGAACGACTTTCTCCAAAACTGATGATGTCTTGAACGAGAGCAAGTACTCGTGTATGATGATCCACTTGCTCGAAACCTCCAAGAATATCCATGGTATCAGTGGAACTCGTGATGGTAATCTCATGAAGGATATTCCCTGAAAGATCAGCGACTGTACGGATGAGTTCTGACTTACCGCTGTCGTGTGGCCCTGTAACAATGACTAACCACGACCTAGAGAGACATGCTCCAATGGCTTCTAGCGTAGTAAAGTGTACTTGAAGGAGGCACCTGGGTCGAACGTTAAGGATATTGTTACGTCGCTCTACGACGTAGTGCCCGATACTGAAGTGTGATGATGATATGACAGGATACGGATTGTGAAGGATAGTTGGACTAGATGAAAGAAATGTTTGATCGAACAATTGTTGGGCACAGTTACGATCGGCAAGAGTCCTGAACCTACTGAGGTAGATGACTCGCAAGAAATCTCGAGGATGATGTGAAATGGGCGATGATTGCAATAGCTCTCCCCAGCGGAGGACATCGCGAAGGTTGAATTCCCAAGGACTGCCGTCGCGACCAAAAGTCCTCCTGTGTACGACTTCTTCGTTCAAGCGGTTATTGTATGCAATCATGGCGCGTAGTATGTCCTCATCATGACCTCTGAAACGTTCCCGGCAGACAAGAAGAAGATCCTCAGAGGATAACTCCTCAATATAAACCTTCGTAAACCGGTCTAGAAAAGATTTAGGCAGTCCCTTGCGACCTCCCCCCTGTTGGAGTGGATTTTGTGCAGCGAAGACGCGGAAAGCGGGATGCCGAACGAAGGATCTCCCGAGCTCGGGAATGTATACAGTACCTCGGTGGTCCAGAACAGCATTAAGCCCCTTGAGGATAGCCTGGGGTGCAAGATTCATCTTATTGAGGAGAACCCAATGTCCTTCTTGCATGGCTGTTAAGAATTCGGCATCTTTCCAGGCGAATTCTCCGGGAGAGCCATTCTCAACGGGAAGATCAGAACCGAAGAGATCCATGAGATCCGTTTGGTCGGACAAATTGATGCGACAAAGCTGATATCCTAAAAGGATAGCAAGAGTAGTGATCAAACTCGTTTTTCCGACACCTGGACTGCCTTCCAGGAGAACCGGCTTGGAGACCTGACATGCCCTGACCACTCGCATTGCGTTCTCGCGAGCAGTCGGCGCCTGCAGATTGAAGTTGTGCAATACCGATGCTAACGGGCCTTTAGGGATAGCGAAAGACCCGAGTTGCACGAAGTTCGATGCATCAAAGGCGTACGACTGTTCGCCTTCTTTGAAAGGCACGAACATCTGCAGCTTCTCAATGGCATCATTCCTTAGTTGGCTTAGCGCATCAGACGAGTAAGAAGTTAGCTGTGGCAAGGATCCAAGACCATCGAGGAAAGTCATATGTGCTGCATGATGCTGGGATATTGTCAATAATCAATTTGCCTAAACGCACAACTTCAACATACGAATATTTCTGCCGGTAACATGGAGGTTTCTGCACTGCAAGAACACGCAGCATTGGCGAATGTCACCCAAGCCTAGAAAATGCCGATGAGCACGAATGGCCGATACTAACGGAAAGAAGACCTACCAATATATCTCGCAGGGAACAAATAGCGGGGTCGTGAACTCTATCCCGAAGCCAGTTAGTAAACTGCAGGAGTGGACCCATGAATGGCTTCATGGAATCATGCTTCCATGAGTAATCAACAATTAACCGCAAATCCGCCTGACTGGTTACGGCTGGTACCCAAATCTCCGTGAAACGGTTTCGTAGGGCAGGAGAAAGCTCCTTCTTCCCATAATCACCCCCCGGATTCATGGTAGCAAGCAACTTGAACTCGCTGGAAGCATGTATGGCGGGGTAGTCACCATCGATACCGCCACATTCTGCAAGCACGATCGTGCGACCAGGTTCCAGGACGCTGTTTAGACGCTCTAGAACAGAATCGTCGGCAAGGGAGATCTCATCGAGAAGGAAAACGTGTCCTTCACGCATTGCGCGAACTAACGGCCCATCATGCCATTCAAACAAGCAGCAGATCCGGTTGAGGTTCTTCTGAATATCGCATAAGGGAGTCAGGAACAACAGGTCCAAATCATTGCCCACCTTGAGGAGCATGTTCATTTGAGACAACAGTTGTTGGGGATCAGAAGGTATGTCGTCAATGCCTGCGCGCTCGAGGATGATATTGGCATCACGGATGACATTGGCCTCAGTTGCTGCACGGTTGCGTATGGGTCGCAAGCCACCGATAAGGTCTGCGGTCTCTGTGTTTTGGTGACAGTTTAGCGCATACAAATGCTTAGAGACAACTTCCGCGTAGAGCTGGCAGACAGATGTCTTTCCAGAACCCGTCTCTCCCACCAAAAGAACAGGCTCGTTGAACCGTAGAGCACGCGTCACCAAGACGAAGAGCCGTTGCATTGCACTCGTCCAGACGACCTGCGAGTCTGATGGTATGGGACATCCTAAAAAGGTCTGTGCATCCCCCACTGTGGAATGAATGTCATAGATCGCCCGTTCGTCGATGCGGACCTTCATGATGGACTCTATGACCTCTTTCACTACGACTTTGTCGTCCTCGCGTCGTGCACGTTCTGCAAGTAGCATATACCCATTCTCTGCCAACTCTTGATAACCCATTGCATCACGACCAGCCCATCTAAAGAGATCACGAAGGGTTGCAAAACCTTGTTTGCTCTCGAAAACGCGACTCGACTGGCGACGTTTCTGCAATTCACGGAACACGCTCACGATTTTCTGTCCATAGGAAGGCGCAATACGGCAACGCTGACAGAGGATAGTTTCAAGCTCGGCTTGGGGAACATCCTGGAAATGAACTTCGAGGAAACGGTTTCGAAAGGCACGGGACAAAACCTTCCTCCCTGCATATAGGCCGGGGGGATTTTGCGTTGCGAATAGCATAAAGTGTGGATGTGGACGAATGACCTCTTGCGTCTCAGGAACAACAAGCTCCCGGTTGTCATCTAGCAGCCGATTAAGAGCTTCCAACACATCTGTAGGTGCCAAGTTCAGCTCATCTAGTACGATCCAATGTCCATGTCGAAGTGCATGGACCAGTAAGCCATCTTTGAATACGAGTTTGCCGGTGGCAGGATCAGAAACGTATGAGCCGAGGTATTCTTGCACGTCAGTGTGTTCATGGTTGTTGATGCGGATAAAACGGTGACCGGTTTTGCGAGCGAGGTACTCTACTGCACTTGTCTTGCCTGCTGAAGTAGGTCCTTCTATCAGCACGGGAAAGCGTCTAGTCAAGACGATTCTTGCGAGGTCAATGAGCTTCTTCTCGACTGATGGCGTCATGATATATTCCTCCATGGGATCCTCGGGGAGTGGTCCTTTCTCTAGATGAAACGGCCCAAACTTGATGAATTCTTCTATAGACCGCCCGGGGGGCAAATTCGGTTCCCTGGCAAGTAACGATCGAGGATTGCGAACACCAGCAAGGATATGCTTCTGAGCAAGGGCAGTTACAGTTTCCGCACTTCCCCCGTCTAGCACCATAGTGAACGCCATCAACACCCCCTCCCAAAGCGCCCGTCGCAACCCGAACAATCCTGCAATGTCTGCAGCAAACGTCAAAGCTCTCGCCAGCGTACGCATGCTGTAATGTGGCTTCTTGTTTGAGCCATCTGCGAGCTCTGCACCTTTGACAGAGATGTAAAACTCTGCGACATCCATCACAGCACCTTTATCACCAACCGCACTTCCTCCAATATACTGTGAAATAATACTGAGGAGAGTTTCACGGTCTGCATCGGGGGGAGGGACATCAATTTCTGTGAAGCGCGCGCGGATGGTGGGCGGGAGGTCTTTCTTGCCAACGTCAGTAGCGGGGTTCATGCATGCGAAGAGACGGAAATCAGGATGTCGTGGGACAGCAGACAGAGAGCCTTGCTCGGTAAGCGTGATTGAGGCTGTCGGACCGCGCAGGAGGCCTGTAATACATTCCAGCGTCTCGGGACTTGCTAGGTTGATCTCGTCAAGAAGAATCCTGGAGACGAAATGAGAAGCGTAACCGTGTGTAGCTCAACTGCAACATACCAATCGCCAGTGCGCAGAGCCTTCACAAGTGGACCCTCTACAAAATCAAATGTGAATTTGCCTTTCCCTTGTGCATGTTGAAGATCAAATTCATCCACATCTTTCTCAAACCGTTCCCAGTCCGCTTCAGAGACCTTCATCTCGGCCTCGACTTTCCTTCGTTTCCTCGGCGCATCAGGGTCGTTCTCCCTAAGTGGGATTAGAAATGGAGCAAACAAAGTTAAAACGACACGTACCTTACACCTCCTTCAACCTTGCCTCGAATTCTCTCCCTCGCCATCTTCCCACTCTCCTTCCACATACCAACAACCCTCTTCCACCGTCCTTCCCTCACAGCTTTCCTCAAACCGTCTTCAAAGCCCGCATTTCGCTTGCGGCTGAATGTTCCCCCAAATAGTTCACTCCAATGTTCCATCAGCTCGCTCCCCCTGACGCGTGCATCCACAGGACGAAAGCCTCCCAGAAGATCCGAAGCTTCTGTCTGGTGTGAAAGATTCAGGGAAATTAGTGGATGCCGCAGTAAGGATGCAAGGTATGTTACTGCACTTGTCTTACCCGTACCAGTCTCACCGGTAAGCAGGACGGGCTCAGATAGAGCGAGTGCAGTACTGATGCGCGAGAGGAGTAACAAAGCTGGCTTGTGCAAGACGAAGGGTCGTGAGGATGCACCAGTGCTCATGCCCTTCACGGGACGAGCAGGGAGACGTGTGTGTCCACAGCGCGCAGCAAGCACATCCCCGTTGACATCTTTCTCAATTTCGAAATCCGATGAGTGTCTCAGAAGCAACCATGCCTGCCGCTCTACATCCAGATCCAAGTGCGCCCCAATAACAGAGGAAACCCGCGCAGAGTGTGCACGCCCAGTCGCGGTAAGAGTGCCCGCACCGAAAAAGACATCACGGGCCTCGAGGAATATTTCTTCACGAAGACTCGGATTGGGGAAGATATTGGAGAGCGGCAACTGGATGTCGTTATCCATGTCTACATCCATTGTATGGCTGGACGGCAAGAGGCGCTCAACTCGCTGACAAAACTTCTGAAGTTCACGTAATCCAACAGGACGGGAAGATGAGGTTGAGCCGAGTGCTTGCACATCACCCCAGACCTTGATAAGAGCTGCTGCAGCCCCCCCAATCTTCGGGAACCTATTTTCCATAATAGATCTGACTTCTTCTGCGTCTGGTGCGTCCACCATCACTTCGTGCCATTTATGTGAACCAAAGAATGTTGGAGGAGGTACCTTCTTTCCATGCCCAACAGCGAGCGATCGAGTAGCAAAGAGCATAAAACCTTCACGCGCCTCAATGCGGCCCTTTCCAGGGACTTCTATACCTGCGCGGTGTCCAATCCAATTTCCAAGGCCCATGCTCTCCACAAGTGGCTTCAGCAAGGCTAAAACTTCCATGCTAGCACGATCTATGTTAGAAAGCACCAGCCAGCGCCCCTCGCGCAGTGCGCGCACGAGGACACCATCCTTCCACTCAAAAGTCCCAGGTTGTGTTGGTGAGGAAATGTACGAGCCAAGAAGTGTCCGAGGGTCGAGGGACGTGTCGGCTAGGTGAACAGTCACGATGAGCTCGTTGACTGGCATCGTTGGATGTAAGTTGGAAGCGAGATGGGATATGAAGAGTGATTTTCCTGAAGAAGGTGGAGAAGATAGGAGGACAGGCAAGCGGAGAGATAGGTGTGCCACAATTTCACGGAGAGCAACGATAGCGGAAGGCGTTGCAATGATGTCTGAAGGAGAGGGCATGGTTGGAGATGACTTGAGCATCAATAAACCATGGATGTTAGAAACCCAGGGACTGGCAGAAGCATTAGGTTCATGTTTTCCATGATATAGCAAGCAACGGACCTGAGGTCTGCCTCTGAGAGAGGCTGTAATACATCCTCTGCGTCAAGAGAGTAAAAATCGGAACTCTCGAGAATAGCATTACGTGCGTCGTGAATACGCTTGATCTCCAATGTAGGCACGAGCCAACCATCGGTCTCGAGGACAGTTCCATCGATAGTCTGGCCATAGCTAATTGGACAATCAATACTGCAAAACTCGCCAAGGACATGGGTGATAAGCCTCTCGCGCTCAATTTCTGCCATACCCACATGCGATGCATAGCATCGAGCAGCAAACAACCGTACACCTGTATCAGGGTGAGGTGGGAAGAGTAGTTTGGATAATAGCGACCCGTCCCATAGTAGATGTTTGGGAAGGAGACGATTGGCGCGGAGGAGCCGATAATATGCCAGCAACATGCAGTGCAGACGAGAGGTTTCAATTTCAGCAATAGAAGGAGCCGCAGCTATGAAAGCAAGTGGCCCCTTAGATAGACATGGTTTTTGCAAGAAAACATATAAGCATCTATGGCCAGACGTGAGATGAAAAAACATGTGCGATAACAAAACGCACGGATATAGCTCCTCATGAAGCTCAATGAGGAGACAAAACGCGATGAACCTGTCTTCGATATCGTCATCGTCGTGAAGCCATCTAGCGCATAAATCAATCAGAAGAGGTCTGAACAGATCTGCGATGGTCAGAGTGAGAGCTGGAACAGCTAGCAAGCGAGATAATGTGGATAGAGCGTGTGCTGGTGTGTTAGCTTCTGTTACATGTTGGATATGCAAGGAGTCGGGAGGCAGGAGTGCGCAGAGTGCGCGTTTTTGTTTTGCAAGGTTGATGCTGAGCGGGTCGAATGTGTTTTTCGAGGTCATTATGGCCATATGATTTATAAAGAAGCTTTTGACTGGCGTATGTAGTATTTATTCTGCCCTGCTGCTTCTTGTCGTTGCTGATTATGTCAACCTCACCTTGCTCGCCGTCGTAGTCGATCAGGAGGATTCGATGTCGGAAAATACTGCACCCACGGGTCACGTGACTTTGCATAAAGTTCTGTTTCCATTTTTGGATTATCGATTTTACCTTGTGTTTGTGATTGGTTTGTGAACAAGCTCACCACAATCAATCGCACATCGCTAACCACATGGCAGCATCTAAGTCAATTCTTGACATTCGCGGCAAACAGCTGAAGCTTGAATCAGCTGCTGATGTTTCCCCCTTCATCACCGGCGTCGACCCTACCAAACTCACTGCCATCTACCTTGGAGGCAATTCTATCGGCGTGGAGGCTGCCAAAGAATTTGGTCGATTCCTTGAGACCGCGGACGTGCTTCAAGTGCGTGCTATTATTCCTGAAGTTTATACCTAAAGATCGTCCCCCACTAACCCGTGTACAGCTTGCAGATTTGGGAGATATCTTCACTGGACGTACTATCGAGGAGATTCCTGCTGCTATACAAGCACTCCTTGATCCACTCTCACACAAGACTTCCCTTCGAGAGATAAACCTCAATGATAACGCATTCGGAGAGCGTGTTGTGCCTTTCCTTACACCCTTCCTCGAAACTAATCACTCCATACGCGTTCTCCGCCTCAATAACAATGGCCTCGGGCCTGCTGGTGGCAAGAAGATTGCAGAAGCTGTGTGCAAGTCTGCACCAACAGATGGTTCACGATCGAATCTTGAGGTTGTCATTTGCGGCCGAAATCGGCTAGAGGATCCAGGAGCTACCGCCTGGGCCAAGGCGTTCGAGGCACACAAGACACTCACAGAGGTGCAAATGCCCCAGAATGGCATTCGTATGGATGGTGCTGAGGCCCTTGGGCGAGGTCTTGTTGCATGCTCTGAATTGCAGATTGTCAATTTCCAGGACAATGCATTCATAGATGTAGAGATGGATGAAGTAGGTCGAAAAGCTGTTCGTGCATGGGGGGAGGCCCTCAAAACCAGCTGGCCAAAGCTACGTTTCCTAGACCTCTCTGACTGCATGCTCTCGAACGGAGAAGGCGAAGTACCACCACTCCTAGAGGCTTTCAACGATCCGAATACGAAAAACCTCCAGAATCTTCAGGAACTGCGACTGCAGAACAACAATCTCGATGCCAAAAGCTACGAGGTCCTCGCCCAGGCTGTGACAAAGTTGACCAACCTGAAACGGTTAGACCTGCAGGACAATGATGACGTTGAGGATAACGAACATCTAGATGATATCGCCGAACACCTGAAAGCTCATGGTGGCAAGCTTATCCGTACAGAAGAGGACGAAGAGGAAGAAGAGGAAGAAGAGGAAGAAGAGAGTGTCGAAGAGTCACCAGAGGAGGCGGAAGAGGCGGAGGAACCTGTACTACTGGTAACCGAGGAGAAATCAACCTTCGAGACACTCACCAATCTCATGAGCAAGGTGCATGTCAGTTGAACCTCAACTTCTAATCTGTAGATCTCTTACTGTACCCTACAACTTCCGGATCGCAAGTTACCATGTATACCAGTTCTAACGTACAATAACAACAATTAAGTATTTCAGTAGTCCCCGAAAGGATCTCGGAATGCATGCATTATTTTTTTAATTCTAAGCTTCATTGAACTGGAAAAGCCCGTGATACTGAAAACTGTTCACAAGGACTGAGGACGTACGCATGGACAAACATCACTACAATACTTATGCACCAGCTTCTGACTTTATCCCTACGTTATTCAGAACAGTGAGGAGGGCACTGATATCTGCATCTCGTGCGCGATCGAGGGTATTGATTCTAAACTTCTTCTACTCTGTGGTGAAGTCGTACAAGTTCCTGACTGTCACGGTGATGGCCTGAATTCGGGCGTGACTGGCAAGGGAACACATGGCGGACTAGCGGCCTTAGGCTTGACTGGCGGCTTGGATATTAGCAAAAAAATGCGCTGGCACTTGACATGGACGACTTCTCGAGCCCATGCCGTTTCTTCTATCTGCGTACAAAGTCTGCGTCCTGCACCAGGTAAAACGATGTACAGCACGCAAGACCCGTAGATACTGTGCATCCAGGCAGATGCTAGGCTTTAGCATTACTGTCATTCTGCAACACACAGAGTCTGTCAAGTTAGATGTAAGCTGATGCGTTGTCTACGGCCTAGTGTACGCATGCTTCAGCTTGATGACATCGAGTCAATGCTGATCGGGTCGTCAAATGTGTCGTATATGTTATACACCACACATGTGACGACCCGATGCAGTGTCTCTACCGCCACTGGCGGTGTTCTGGCGCCGAATACCTAAGGTAGCTCCCATCTGTTTGCAGCCAGAGTCTGGAAATCGCCGTAGATACAGTTCTTATCAATAATACGACTGGTTGGCATCCGTTCGCTTTGACAGTGTCACACTCTTGTCACATCACGTGATATTCGTAGAATCCGCACGACGTCTACCTTATGTGTCATTGACTTGGCTAAGACCTAATAGGATTCCAGGTAAAGATATAATAGGACGTCATGATCTGGAACGTCTGCAGTCGAACTCTGCATGGGTTGAGTGAATGACTCGAAGTGGTATGAAACATACTATCGCAGTCATACAGAGGCTAGCACACTCAAGAGATATATCATATTACCCACACTATCAGCATGCACCCCTCTAAACCTTGTACAACCCCCATCTCATTTGGACGTGTACCAGCAAATTGAGCAATGTTCGCTCGGGGCCTATCATAGGTCTCGCTGTATTCTGATTGGGTCTAGCTGCCCTCACAGCTCATCCTGGCGCTTGTTAGGTTCGGGTTCTTACTTCTGTTCGCGAAAGAAAGCCTGCAGGTATTTGCTCCCGCAATGTGGATACTCTTTCTCATTCCCTCAATATTATCAAGCTACCTCATTTGGTGATTCTTCCACTACTACCATTTACTGATTCTCCGATGATCTAGAATAGGTTGTGAGCAAATTGGCGGTCCAAAGACACTTAGCTATCATGATGTGCATGGTAGAAGGCTACCAGGACGTATGCGCGGCCCGCTGCTCGTGTCTGTCGTTCGAGGTTGACAGTAACTGTAAATTGTATTACCAATCGCATATCTAGGGCACTGCTCGAATCACCTGTGGTGATATTATGAGGCCAGGATGGTCTTGAATCTACATGAAGATGTTGTAGAATTCAAAGGCACTGAATCATCAATCAGGGACGCCTTTTACAACACCCCATGCGGGCAGTACACGAATCGACATAACGAATCACTTCGGTGGCCTCGCCAATATTCGACTACGATGATGTTAGATGTTGTACACAACAAACTATATCACGATCATATATTTTGTCATGCCAATGACAAAGGTTTGAAATATTTATTGCTGAATACTGGTACACGCCTGATACAATTTACAAAGCAAACTTCTACAGATTGGGTATGCAGCTTTAGAGTGTGTAGTCCTCAACAAAAGAATTCCGCGTCAGAAGGTGGTGTAGGAATCATCAGTTGGTATCAGCATCAGTGTATGCCGTAGTTGCAAGACTGAATTGCTTATTCCCGGTATCAAAGACAGTGTAAAAGCGCTGAATCCAGCCAAATCCGTCTGGAATGCACACGTCATTTTTTAAGACTCAGGCCTCAGCAAGACATTATGGGACGTACTTATGAAGTCCAGCCCACTCCCAAAGGAGGAACCAAGGTCAGACACAATGAGATAGATCTGACCCTCTGCTCCTCCGAGGATGCTGTTCAGACCACGTGGCCAGATCTGAGCATTAGGCGTAAAGTCATAGGTGACCTGTTCCAATAAATTAATCGAGGTTCATCGTATGAGAGCAAAACTTACACCGCCGATATTGAAGTACAAACTTTGAAGATTGGCGTATTGTTGCGCCGTGATGGTAAGCAGACCTGTAGTACTGATCCACATAAGATAAGGGAAAATTCACGGGCCCATCGAGCTGAACTCACGAATCTAGGACGGCACCAGTTGCCTTTTGATAGGCCTGGAAGGCCTCTGCAAATTTTGGTGAGTGTCAAATATGACAGTGGGATATATATGCATACCAGTGGCCAGGAGAAGAAGAGTAGTACCAGTGTCCACAATGCCGGCAGTCGTACTTAGAATTGCGGAACCGCTGGTGCCGTATGTTACTGACTGATTGATACCCCAATACTATGATAGGCGATCCGTCAAGATTAGTAAGCAGTATACTTTCGGTCAACCTGTGATTTACCAGTGAGGCTGGGGAGGTGGTGGTAAGCGGAACGGTACTGAGTGTGCCAGTGTACCTGATAATGAGGTGAGACAAGATTGGAACCCAAAAAAAAGATGCCTTCTAACTTGGTGCTGTCAGTTCCACCGAATGTGAGCTCCCCATTGGGTACATTAGCAGTGGAGGACGGCTCGTAGGAGATGCCGAGTAAATTGGAGGAAATTGTTCCTTGAGCGTATAAGTTATCGGTAACCGTAGGCACATCTGTCGTGTTAGATACGGTTCCCTCTGTAAGGTCCACAGGACCGACACTGCAAAAAATATCAGCACTACGAATCATTACTTTTCAGACCAAATGTTACCCCAGTATGCCATCGACGTCCTCGAACCCTTGCGCGGATGAAGCCACGCCAATGCTTTGGTTCTGGATAACCAAGCTTGACCCTAAGGTCACGGTGTCGGTGTCTGATCCACATTTAGTTGCTGCGATTGTAGCCGAAAGAAGCAGTCCTTACATTCTTTTCCGGACATGCTTCCCGAACCATAACTAACATTCTAAGGTCCAGATCAGTCCTTTAACAGTATCACGAGACTCAGAATAGCTAGCTCACTATGGTGTTACCAGTGCTGTGACTGGAACTCGTAGGTTTGTATGGCAGGCCTGCACCAATCCAAGTATTCGAACTACCTGAAATATTGTTGATACATAAATAAGTACATTTACATCACCAATATTCTACTTACCAGTGTCGATCAACAATGTATACTGGGTGGCTGGGTTTCCAACACCAACTTGCATGGTGTAAGTAACACCTGAATCGGTGACATCAATACTAGAGTCTGCGCCAGAAGAAACTGTAGTGGATAAAGCCGTAACGGAGGGGATATGGTGGGATTTGCCAGCCAGGAACTTCCGTGCACGGGCGCGGTCGTGCGCAAGAAGCTCCTTGCCACCACCTTTAAGTGCGCGCAAATGAGTCGCAAAGGGGATTCCACGAATAACGACGTGTGACATGGTTCGAGTGGTATGAGATAACAAAGTTGGGAAGACAAAGTGAAGACAACTGCGTTGAGTGACACTGTTTATATAAGTCGGATTAAAGATGGGTACTAGGGCTTCTAGTAGCCGGAGGATATATTCATAGGTTGTGAAGCACTGGCAGGGGAAAGAAGGACCCTTTCAAGAAGAGAGCCTCCCAAAAATAATCTTGTCAATTCGATCGACCTGTCGTCACATTATCTGTTGTACCCGAAGGAGCCGCAATGACAAAAAGCGAGAACAATCGTCATCGGAATGAGTGCTACACAGGCAGCACGAACGCAGTGGACTCCGGATCCGAGGGAAGACCAGAAATACTATACAGAAGTGTGAGATCCAAGTGGGAACTTATTGATAATTTATCAGAGCAATAACCGCCCCCGGTATTGTCACCTGCCTGTCATGAAAGAGCCACTGGCTATGCTTTCTGGAGGGAGAATTATTCGGTGAGGACAATGGTCGGTCAGCCGGACCTTTGTATAACCGTTTCTGATAACAAAGCTTCCCCGCCTGAGCAAGACAGGGAAGGCAATAATAGTTGCCAGATTGATCCGAGCTACTGCGCCAATCCCTCGTTCGGTTAATCCTGAGAGCGGTTTGCACGGCCAGCCGTCTCGGTGGGAAGTATTATGCTCTAGGTTGTCCGCAAAAATAAATAGAGTTTCGAATATGGCTAATCCAGGCATTGGGATCCAAGCGACATTGTAACATTCCACAGAGTATCCCCACACTTATGCTGACGGCTGACAATAGCTGCATTTCGGTTACACACGGGTATGCGTAGGGACTCTAAGTCCGGATCAGATATGTCGAGATTACCAAATGGTATCACGGGTTAGTAGTCTACAGCTTTGTAGTCACTTTGTTGCCTTGACGGTGGTTAAGGTCCATAGGTAGAGTGAGAGCCATTTGGTCAACGACTGCAATGCAGTACTGTTTGTCCCTCCAGCCAGCTTCTAGATTACCCTGGCCAATTGCAGAGGGGGCAGTCCAAACTTCAACGCGAGCATTATGTCTTCCATGGGGATCAGTCAAAAAACGTGATTCGCTGTATAATCCAACCGTTCGAGAAGCATGATCCTGAGATGAGGGAACACGGGCCTTGAATTCGATTGTCATGATCACGGTCGGGAACCAACTAGAGAATGGAGTCAGTGTTCCGCGACTAGAATACATGACCGAAGCGAACCAATCTAATGCTCCGTGACTAGCTGGCTCCGAGTCAGGCAAGAGGGAAGGGAGATTGACACACGTGTCTCCAAAAAATGGGATAGACGAAGGCTTGATTTCATCTTCTGTTCTGGTAAGCTCACACCATGCACCCCATTCGGCGCCTCCTCCACCTATGATTTCAGTATCAGCTCGAGTCTGGCTGCGCACAGCATTGCGCGCCAGGATAGCGTGGTCTATGGACCAACTCAGAAGGGAATGGAACCTCCAGATATGCCTCATCCTATCTCTGACGGCTGCAGAAGGATGATTGAGCAGGGGTAGACGCCGAGCATATGGAGATGGCACTGCCAAACTACGAGGAACTCCTCCCGGCACGGGAGTAAGATCACCAAAGATAAGGTGGGATGTCAATTTGATGTGCCCCTGCTCACGTGGTCAACCACACGGCAATTGTGAGGAGCAGGCGTGTCACTCACCCCTTGGGCGAGGTCCGCTAAAAGATTGGTAAAATTCTTTCCTATCTTCTGAACACTGACGCTCACTTCCGCAGGTCCGACAGTCGTCGCATGAAGAAAATGGGCGGTGACGTGGACTGGATCTTTATGTACTGTCTCCGATTGAAATCGAGTGCAAGCTTCTACGACCTGCCCCAATGTATAACCTGGCAGGATGTATTATTTCCATGAGACGACCTTCAGAAGAACAAAATATATACCTCCTTGGGGAATTCTGAATAGTGATCGTGGCTCGCCTTCACGATGAGCACATGACTAGATATGACCCAAAACTCACGACCCAATCACCCAACTACCGTTTAGCTCCGTCGCATATGTAGCGGTTTCACTACATCGTGAGATTTCTGAAACATCTAAAGCTCGCGCTAGCGGGACCATATAGCTTAGACGACTTGAAAATTAGTGAACGACGGTCTCCCCAAGCCAGACCAAATGCTATAGTGATGCCAGCAATACAAATGGTAACGAGTAACCAAATAGTAACACACAAACAAATGACTTTAGTCCACAAAACTCGTGCCACCAAGCATCCACTCATGAGCACGGACTTTATCCTATGTTATCTGTTATTATTACAGGACAGTGACCGACAAAATTCTTGACAAAAGCTATTACATATGATAAAAAACTGGAAAGAGGAAGATCAGGATCATGAGCGCGTCGTCTGCTGATGTCATTCATATTTGACGGTACCACCACTCGTACCCCATGTCATAAGTGCCATAGATAAAACTACATTCTATAGTTCCTCGGTAACTCCACAATTTGATCGAATCCAGGATACTCGGGAAGATTGAGTTGGAACTTCTCCTGCATTGCTCTGACAGCAGGTATGAACATCCTTCCAGCAATTCAACTTGTCAACACTTACTTTGGCACGAAACGCCCTCCGAGGAAATGCCTTCCATTGAAGTATTTTGCTCCTAACTTTGGTGCCGTCAAACTGACTAGGACGTCAGGATTCAGCCCTACGCCTTCTGCATTTCCGAGTTCGACATCCCATCCACTTGGGATATCTACCGAGACAATCGGAAGCCCGGATGCAGATATAAGCTTCAGGGCATCGTCAAACGGTGCCCGCACTGGCGATTTGAATGAAAACCCGAAAATGGCATCCAGAATAAGGTTCGAGGACTGGAGGGCACGAGGCAGCTCCTCAGCAGATACTGAAGGTGGAATAATGGGGATGTTCATATTAATGCATTGTTTTTGCAGGCGCTACTGGTCCCGTTAAGATGCTGTATCAAGTAGATAAAAACGCTTGACAACATGGACTGACCTGATAGATGTCTTTTGAGCCTGGCTGTTAGGGGTTATATTTTGAGACTGTTATCTCACTAGGCGGATGTGACTTACCTTGGGCATGTATATCGTTGGCTCATAACCAAACATTCCTAAGCAAATCCAGCACTAGAGCGAGGGGTAGGTCACACTAAAAGCATACCAAGATGTCTAGCCGCAACCAATCCATCTCCGCCTTGGTTTCCTGGCCCGCAGCATACCAAGACTTTCGGATACTTTTCTTTGCTGTATGCCGCAGATAACGTTTGGGCGCAGGCTAACCCAGCCAGCTCCATCAACTGCAATACGAATCATGCTTAAGAATCATGTGGCGATACAGGACTGAAGCCCCATGCCTGATCCAAACTGAACGCCCCAGCCGCATTCATAAGCTCCTCGTCAATCTATTTGTTACTCGAATTAGCTCGTAACTAACACGCGACGATATGTGCACCTGTTGGGCTAGCTGTGCGGTGAGGAAACGGATGGACATAACGATTTCTGCTAAGGGTGGGAAGACGGAAAGTCCAAGTCCAAAATATATATGAATAATCGATAAACAACACATCATAAGTATCAGTGATGACAATTACAACAAGATGCTGAGACAATAAAAAATGATGACTGGCGTACAGTAAAAATGCGATAGACCACAGTACAACAACAGCAAGAATATTAATGTCTTTGGATGGAAAAAATGAGCTTGCCATGAGATACAGTCAGATAGTAGCTGCCTTAGCGCAAACCCGGCGATGCTCTTCCCAGTCCTTTTTCTGATGTTCAGGAGAACAGTACTTCACCAGCCGGCACTTGCTACACACAAGCCCGTTATTGGTTGGAGTGTCCCCACTGTCTGCACTGCTCTGCGATCCTTCACTACTCTCAGCGTACTGCGACGTTTCTTCGTTGAAACAGATGTTGCAGTCGATCCAGTTGCACATCTCCCGAGATCTTACCTTCCTCCCGTTTCGGCGACCCCGCTTTATTGACAATACCGCTGCACCTTCAATGCCACGACGAGGGAAGCGTATCATTTCGCAGTCGTCGTTACAGCACGGATTGGGACAACCACTAGGAAAGTCAAAGAATATTTCTTCTGATGGAACGAATAGCGGGTGCGTGAATAATATTTGGGAATAGGAAGTGGTCTGGTGGGAAAACAGGATGATGAAGGGCGGTCGTTTTTCGTGGAGAATAGCTCGGAAAGCGATATCAATTTGAGGAAAACACGGAGTGCGTCGTTGTTTGAGGAGAGTATGGCTCAAACGCATATCTAGGATCCACAAATCAACGTTAACACGCGGACTGGCAACGGATTGATGGTTACGAACGATTGTACTGGATTTCGTTCTCTATACTGGGTTTACACGTGCGCCCGAATGCATATCGACAAACGAGGTTGAAGTATTCTGTTACATCGTCCATCTCTTGGCGTTTCATGTCTGTAACAATGATGTAGATATCGTCGCAGCCAAGATCATGCATCCCTCTGAGCATCATCAATTCAGGAAGCTAAGATTATGCTCAGTTATGATAATTATGATCTAGTCAACTGAGTTCTTACCATAGTAAATACAACAGGCATCATGGACAGTTTTCGATCTTGCATTGACCTGTGGTGATATACATGTGTTGACCAGGTGCGATCCAGAGGAATCAGACGACCGGTGTCGACTGTACGACAAAAGATGTTTTCTGGAAGGAAATCACCTTTATTCCAGACGAGGACTTGGCGTCTAAGGGAATTTGCGGCATGTTTTCGTTCTCTGATACCTTGAAACCATTCCCAATACGCGTCATTGCGATGCTCAAGCCACTTGTCGATTAACATGTCTGTAGCATCATGATCGAGCGTTTTGCATATCAGCTCGCTCATTGAGAGGGTGGGTTGTGATAGAGCCGAGTAATGCCTTTTCGCCATGGGTGAGCGTGGCACAACCTCCGATAATTGTGCTTCACTGCCGTGAGCGTAACGAAATGAGGATAACTGCGATGATGACGCGGATGGGATATTTGCAAGGGGCCTGTGAAAGATATTGCTTACGGCAGTACCCCGGCCTAACCCGTTCGAATTCCAACTGGATGACTAAGAACTGTAGATCAGAGTCGGACTCACTTTCCGCTCGACGCTTCCAATTGCAGGACCATTGATTCGCTCGTGATCAGTCCAATGTTAAACATGTGCAATTGAAGACCCGCAACTATCGACCACAGCTCAAAATACCAGTGCTTGCCAGAGCACAATAAGGAGAAATATATACCAGCCCGACTCTCTCCATAAAATGTTCACCAACTCTCGTTCCTAGTGACAAGCTGCGTGACATGTTCCGCTATGTGCGCAGGTAGCATCTATGGCGGAGTCATTAGCGAAAACTTTAGCAAGACTGGCGACTATAAAATTTACCTATAATGAGACGCAGGGGCGAAGTTTCGGTGAGACCCTCTCCTGCGCTAACCAGAGCATCGAGCTTCTCGTGTTCTGCTATCTTCCTTCCACAAGTACCCTGCCATGTTACCACCGTTCGATATCGTGCGGGAAGATAGCCATTACGGAAAATGTGGTTGGTGAGGTGGGCTATTATTTCAAGCTTTGCCTCCTGGGCATGGCAAATTTTTACGCGCTGCGTCACGGCGGGTGCCGCATTCTTGTGAGTGTAAATATAACTGAACCACAAATGAGGCGGACAATCGGCTTCTCGGGGTAAGAATCAACTTTCACGTAAAAGAAAATGGTTACTCACCAATGATTAGCCTAAGAGCAGACTGGGGACATTTGCCTGCACCTTCTGTCAGAAGTTCTTCCAAGGAATGACTTGGGCTGAGCCGCTGCCCGCTATGGTTCTCCCAATACGACAGCGATCGGTGCTGGGCCTCCACGAATCCCTGGCGGAATAAGTGCTCGAGCACGTCCTCCAAGTCAATTAACTTCTCATTCTGAAACTCAAGTTCCACCAACTGAGTCGTTACGGGCTTGTTGCAGCGTGACGCTTGGTGATAACTCAACCATAGCTCGTTGTGGGTCATCATGAACAAGCAGACAGAGAAGAAAAGTGAGAGTCGGACGACGGCTGAGGCTCGAGATACGACCCATGCGCCTTTATATAGTTTTCTTTAAGCGTACCAAAGGTTTTTAGTAAAAAATATTCCTTCCGCAAAACACCGACATAAGCCTATTTTACATGAGTGAATGCCGTGTAATTACATACTAGTACCTTCAGAAGTACCTCCGAGTCGGTTCCCATGGCAGTCAATCAGTGAGCCCTTGTGGGGAGGGCACACTCATTCAATTAACTCGGCCTCGTTCTTGCCGGACGGCACTCGCATCGTCACTGGTTCAGACGATGAGACTGTTCGGCTGTGAGTTGCTGCAACGAGGCAGTCAATCGGTGGGCCCTTGCGGGGGTACACTGGTTCAGTTAACTCGGTTTCGTTCTCTCCAGACGGCGCTTGCATTGTCGCTGGTTCAGGTGATAATCTGTTCAGCTGTGAGATACAGCGATGAGGTGGTCAATGCAGCAGTGCGCCGTGTCAGATCCTTCACCATTCTCAGCTGAACATCGCATGATCGAGGCCACCACTACCATGGCATTGAACATTTGGAACAATGACTTCATTTCCTTCTCATCCAACTCCATCCACGCACTGTGCAACATTTCTGGGTCAACGGAGGAAGCATTCGATGACCACTGCATTTCGACCCCCTTTGTCCTGGATGTTGACAGTGGATGAGTGGTAGGGCCAAAATGTCGGCTGTTATTCTGGGTTCCACCCGCTTCTCGATATGCATTTTGGAGCCCTGGGACTACATTAATGATACCCGGAGGTTCTGAGCTTGATTTGAGCCACATGACACATGGACAAAACTGGCCAAAGTGCCCGAGAGGCGAGTCTCCTCAACTACTAAATCTCACAAACTTTCAGCTGAGGACATCCAGACCTCTACTACCAGCGACATCCTATCGACCATTTCTTGGTACCATCACCGTATGTGTTTCCTTAAGCTCGCAATGATCGTCCAATGCTTCCAGTAAATTCTCGGCCTTTACTTTCTTCTACTCTTCTCGGTAACTCTCATAATATCTGGGAATCACTAACGAAACTTGCCCTCTGCTTTGCGTCCCAACATCATATTCGCCAATCGTTTCCCACTCATCCACGCATACATCGTCCCCTCGCCCGAATACCTAGTTGTAAACTAATCCCCTGACGTAGCACCTACATCTCCCCTCCCGTTTCTTACCTTTTCACAACCGAATTCAGCAGCTCACTCCTTCCAGATACCACACCTGCTAGACAGCCTATCAAGTGCACTGAAAAGCTTAAATTCCCACTCCACAACGGCTTGACAGACTCCTATTTTATGCGAGTGCTAGGCGTACCAGTAATACTGCGTCAAAATATGCCAGTTTACTTTTACATCGACGTTGTAAAGCATTCCTGACACCAAAGTGAGCCCAGAACTCCAAGGGCTGCAGCTGGAAACGAAATACGCAGACCCTGACAAAGGGTCAGAGTACGCGTGAGAAAAGGCATCGGCACCACTTACAGACTTAGCAGTACTTCAAGTTGCAGCTGAGCTTCTACACTCGAAAGCTTAGCGCTCAAAGTTAAACGTTGCAGCTTGGTTTGGAGTGTTCAGATACAGTTTGGTATACACTTGTCAATGAATCGTCAGTACTGGGAAAAGCCTCGCGCACATATGTCAGAACGTAATAATGAAAATCTAAGTTTTTTTTTTTAGTAGATTGATCCTGCCATCGGAAGAACTCTAATTTTAAACTGTTCGAGTGCACGTCGCCTTTGTCTAGTTCTTCGTCTTGACTTGGTGCGTGCTTGCGTCCATTTTCACTGTCTCTTTAGATGTATCAACGGAAGAACGGAGCATGCGCGTGATCTTCGGGTACCATGTGTGACAGCGCCACAAAGTCGGCATCTTTGATAACCACTGTCTTCCCATGTGGTTTAATACATAGGGGGACCAGAACTTTACGGTATTGTGACATCCACTAATGCGTACTACGCACCTGGTCAGTGGTAGGTATGTTCACACGATTTCCTTCGATAATAACCTTGTCATATTAACTCCGTACGGGGTACGATCGCAGTGGCGTCGCTACCAAACCCCCAAATGATTATTTGGAGCCACTACCTTTGGCTATCTGTCTGCGATGGTACCCGAGGCGCAGATATTTTGCCCTTTGGCGTTTACAGGCACAATGATTTCTTTGTGCCTTCGCATTCTCGCCTTCGATCACATGTATATGTTCTGGATAATACACTTGTGCCGTCACTGAACTCAACAACCCTGCAATGACTTGTCTAGCAACAGGAACGCTCAACCGGTTGGCTCATGTGCTGTACTCCCTGGTAGTCAGTCACTTGTGCCCTATCAGATTTTTTCTCTGCAAATCGAGGTACGAAGCAGCCGTGATTAGTCCAATACCAGTGACAGTCCTGTTAAGGGAGCATGCAAGTGATACGGGATGTATTTTTCCTCTTGCCTCCCATCCTTTATGTCCTCTCCCCACCTCAGATCCGAGCTATTTGTGTTTGACACGCCTCCACTTCGTGGTTTGCCTGGACTGAAGATGTCCGCCAAACGATACTATACCCCCTTTTCAGACTCGCAAGGACTGACACTTCTGTTTGCGCACGGTATTGGCGCGCGTCAGTAAGCTGGTGTTTTCTCAAGTACATATGTGGCTGACGCAGCGGCCGTGCATTATGATATAGACAAGGAACAGTGGGAACCGATGCTTCGGTATTTGTTCTCTCACCAGAACTTGCAGCAGCCAAGTCGTATACGTGAGGCCTGGTGTTTCGACTGGTTGAACCATGGGGACGCCGCTGTAATCAACAAGGCTGCACTGGAGCGCTGTTCGCTGGGGGACATCTGTGAGTTCAATAATAGAATCCCTTGTCACTTTCCTCATATCTATACCAGCTATAGCGGAATGGGCAGCAGCGATTGCATCCTTTGTGAAGTCACCATTTCTCAGGGGCCACAGACTGGTTGGCCTTGGGCACTCGGCGGGTTCCAGTGCAATGTCAGTCACTCTGTTTCCCTCGCTTTTCTAGAAGCTGAACTTAACATCAGAATACTCTCCACGCGTGCATTTCCGATGCGTAATCAGCCCTTCGTTGCAGTGTTTCTCCTCGAACCTTCCATGCTTACGCGGGAATTGTGGATGTCTCACTTGATCGAAAGAGAAACGTTGATGAGAAAGAGCATGAGTGCCACTCTCCGTCGACGTGGTGTGTTTGATAATTGGGAAGAGGCAGCCAACTATTATCGAAATCGGAAGCCTTGGTCAGGATACGATCGCGAGGTATTTGATGTCTTCAAAGTGAGTAATTTTAGTATCTACGAATTTTTGAATCATCAATCAATCGTCCGTATCTAGCAACACGGTTTTTATCCAATCAGCATACAAGATGGAAGCAAAGTGGAAACGAAATTTGCTCTTAAATGCGACTTGCACCATGAGGCGCTTGCTTATCGAGACATTGAAAGCCATTTTGAAGCTACCGACCAATATACCCACCTTTGCCGCGTGGTTCCTGTACACATTGTGTTCGGAACCATTTATGATTACATGTAAGCAGCTCTCAGCGTGGTTTTAAATTCTAGCTTATCCTGATTCGCTCCCTTCTAACAGTCCATCTTATTTCCAAGATTGCATGACAGACGTCTCCCAGGGGAGATGTCCAGCGTCTGTGCAAAGGGTTCCTGGAGCTGGTCATGGTGTAAGCCGTCCAACTTTGATGGCTGGATAATCGATTCTCATGTATGAACAGATTCTTCAACAGACTCCCGAAGCCCTTGCAAGGGCAATATCTATTGGCCTGAATTCAATCACGAGAGATTCAACTTCGCAAAGTTTGCATCTCTTGCATCGACTGTGATTGTCAGGGACCTTTACGAATACCTGTCGATGTATATATCACAAGACTAAGGGCAGCTCGAACACACGAGCGTTCATGTATTTGCTCTATAAAGGTGGGCTATTACCAGAGAAATCTTTCTGTATAATGTAACGCTATGTAGCTAGTATGACATGCTTACACTTTTAATAAGGGAAATCATTACTTCCCAAGTCTCCACATACCATCCTTCACATTGACCAAACCTTCTCTTCGAGCTGCTTCCATGAAACCCCCAAGTTGTTCCACAGTGCGATCGTAGCCAGGTGCAAACTTGAGCATTGATTGTATTCGATCCAGCGGCAACGAACCCAGATTTGTAAGCATTCCCTCGATGAACTTTGTGCCGGTTTGCTGTAAGATCCACTGCGACAAGTGCAAACAATAACAAAGCGTACCTTCCAGTACATTTTCATTTGTTCGGCCTGCTGCTGCTGCACGCTCATTACCGGCGGTAACTCCCCCGCTTCTGCTGTTCATTAAGGTAAGCAACAAGAATATACTACGTCGAAAGATGAACGAACCAGACTTAGGTGCTTGTGGTCTACTTCCTGCTGTAGGAACCTCGGCAACACTAAGCAGCCGGAAAACACCCTCCGAGTCTTCTTTCAGAACATGCATGTCTACCCAAGTAACAAGGGCTTTGACAGCTGCATTTCGGTTGACGGAGCCAGATCGGAGGACTAGTTCATCCACTGTCCATACGTCTGTCACAGGATTAGTGCCGTTATGCGGCTTTGGATGTTCACTTACCCTTCTCAGAGAAGAGTTCAATAAATGCCGCTTCCAGGGGAGGTACGTCAGCTTCCAAAGTCCTGTCTTCGAGCTCGAGTTGAAGATGAACCCGGCCAAGATGTGGTAACCAACGGAGGACCTTATCAGGTTTGAATACGGAGAATTCTTTGGCGTATTGTTCTTGCAGGCTATACTGGTTCAGATCTAGGAGCAGTTAAAGGTAAAGGACGTACGTCTGAAATTGCCCGGGCATGACCATGTCACTCGACTCAAGTGCGGGCCAGAAATGTCGAGATATAATCGTTGGATGCATGGAACTCTGTACTTCGAATAGTAGCGCCGTACGTTGTCATATACACAACAACTTACCACGTTCTGCGATTGCACATGTTGGTCTATGCGGCGCGAATCTGTCATATCTCGCAGCATGACTTCGCAGACCTGCAATGCAGCTTCGCCAAATCGAATCTTCAAAATCTCGACATTACGACGCTGCATGCCTTCTTGAGTATACCTATCATAGGCGGTAGTGGTGACTAACCTCACGGTCGAAGTTTCCATCCTTTACCGCCAGTAGACGTTGTGCTAGCAGCACTTGCAGTTCCTTAATGAAGAGATCCTTCGTATCATATATGCTGACTATAGTGCTGATGACGTCGCTGGACTTGCTCGCGCGGAAATCCGGCCCGGCATCAATGGGTTCAGGATTCCACTCAGGATCAGAGTAATTCTCCATCTCGGGTTGCTGAAGGGGCTGAATGGGATCATTGTCATCGACAAGCGAGTCCCCACTCTCGCCATCTCCAACCAAGCTTGCTACTATGCACCGTATGGTGTCAGGTCGATCTCTGACCAAACACGCAACTATCATCAGCTGTTCCTAGTCTAACTTCGTGTGCACGTACCGGAGATACCTTCTTGTAGGATCAGCCACTTTAAATAGGAGTACTCCAGGAGGATCAATGATTCTAAGACACTTGATCGTCGAGACATAGTGTGTTAGAATATCTTTCGTATCTGCGCCCGGATGAAGGAGCCGCTTATTGTTACTGAAAGTTATAATCATAGTCATTCCTGCAGCTGACAATGATGAACCACGACGTACGCTTGCCGTAGTGCCTGTACAAGGTCCGCACGCTGATCTACACGTGCCAAGCACTCCTACATGTCCAACAAAATGTTAAGAATGTATTGACCACAACATTCATACCAACCTTTAGGTCCTGGAGGGCGCCTGCAGAGTCCGGGAAATCGATGATGATGTCAAAAATTTCCTTCGTCCTGCAAATGAAGTTTTCACAACTTAAAACCAAGATAATATTCTCACCTTAGGTTGCAAAGTGTTTTATGCATATGAAAGTCAAACCTTGACCCTACGCCTTGCATCATTGTCTTGGCCTCGTCCGCTGAGTCATTTGTAAGTCAGCAACTTGGACAACTAAAGTAAATTACCATTGGTTGCTCCTCTGGCAAATGGATACAGCATCCATGGCACAATTTTGTCGATCATCCAGGTTCGAAGGGTCGGAAGCATGGGTTCTGACCACTTTCTGGCACACGTTTCTTCTACATATGATTCGATGAACTCGTATCCTATACTTGCGATAAGGGTTTCATAGCGGTCGATGAGACTAAGAGTATCAAAGGCTTGCCACAGGACGCGGTCTTGAGGGTCCTGCGACTGGGATACAGTACGCTGTAGTGTGGCTGAAACAAGAGCCTTGATTCCCCGAGCGAAAGATGGAGGAAGAACAGAAAAAATGTGAGTTTGAAAAGTAAGTGTGTAGGCGGATGTCATCGTTGGTCCAAAACTAAGATGATGCATCAAATATATGTTAGCCTGGGTAAGGTACATGGTACGTACTCTGCAGTTGGTTTCCACGCGTTGTACCACTCGACCAAACGATATACAAGTGATCGTATTGCTTCCGGGTCGGAGTTACTCTGTGATGAAGCATTGAGCGACACCATAAATTGCAGGGGTGCAGAAACTTTAACCTCGTAAAGCGTCATATACGCCTCGACTTCTCGGGTGATCAAGTGTTGGCTCTTTCGCATGTCCTCTTCGACCCTCAAAAAAATGCAACATCATAAATAAGCAGTCTCACCAAGGAAACCCTCCATCATGACCGGTAACCTCCTGCACTCATTTACAACGCCAAATGCTGCCATCACTTGATTCAAGTCTAATCGAGACTCAGTAACGACCAGTGGAGTGCTCAAAATTACCAACCATATTGCTTTCGTGGCGCAGGGTCGTTTAAATCTCGCGGTTTAAGAAATTCTATGGCCAGAGTCCATGCCTGAATGCGAAGTTGAAGCATATTTATGTACTACATGGTAATTCCAATAACATACCTCACTAAAAGCAAGTAAACCAGATATTCCTGGCTCATTGCGATTAAGGCGGTTGAACGACTCCTGCCATTTGGCTGCAACTTGAGCTCGCACAGCAGCTGATGCCATTACGGTTAAGCAGTACCAACACGACTTGTACTTAGTACTTGTTGATGTGAGTCATGTGACGGCCTAATTGATATTGGTAATATCATCATCAGAATTACGTAGGCTTTCACAAGAAGAATTGAAACTGGTCTTCATCAAACAGACATGAAGTTCACCCATCTTTCAGCCCGCACATTAATCAATTCTTTTCTCATAGCAGTCTTGAATATTGAATCTTCATTGCACAGTGAGACATGCATGTGACGATGCGAGCTCGACGGATGATATTGGACAGGAATTCAAACCGTTGTGTTGTCAGTTTCTCTCGATCATCATCTAGTTTGTTGTCTAGACGTCTACGACTGATCGATCGAACAAGCTCAAGGGTATAACTCTTATTTTTTTGTATGCTACCTAGACAAGTACTGACGATGGATTGATTGTAGCACCGCATTCGTGCCAGTTCACGACTCCATCTTGTTCCGATAGCTGAGCGCTGAGCCTTGTAATCAATAACGAGAGTACGCGTGATTTATTTGCCTAATTCATTCAAGGACCTCAGGCTCCGGTTATTTTGCTGATGTCGCGGTCTGACTCGGAGGAGTTTGCAGAGCAATGACAGTAGTGCACAAGATTCATCTGGCTGGTGCTCTCTAGCACTCCAATAATTCACGCAAGGTCAGATCTAAGTTACTCTGAGGCTCATGTAGGGAGAAAATGTTGCGAGGTAATTCATGTTGAATTTTTTCGACTTCGCCACAGATCTGCTCAAGACACAAAAATGATGGTAGGTGGCGAGGGTCCCAAGATGCACTAAGTCCAATACTTGATACGAGGCGCACCACTCCATCATGGGGAGGAACATGCAGTGGTGCAAAGTAAAACACGAAAATACTCAGTAACAAGTTGATGAGTTGGTGAAAGACACTGGAAAGAAACAATAAACACTAGAGGTATATTACATTTACCCATGAATCACTCTAACTCCAAGTCCCTGAGACAACATTAATTTATGCAACCCTCACTCTCCTCGCGCAGATCTCGTCCAAACCTCGTAGCAATTATTTGGGATGAACTTCATGACCTTTGCTGTGCATTCTGCAATCGCTCATGAATACCGTTCTGAGGAATTACTTTCATAGGTTTGAGAGATTTTGAGCAAGTCCCATTGTCAACGGAACAGGAGAAACCGCGACTTTCGCAGCGTCGGTGAAGTCATTATGGTATAGCATTTGCATTCTGAGTCTCAACACGGTAATTCGGACTATGGAGGACCCGGAATTCACAGCTTTCGTGGAGTACCTTCTCATCGCCTACATAGATTTCAAACAAAACTTAATGAGACCTCTCGGTAGAAAATGTATTGGTCAAGATTACACTGCATCGTCGAGTCTCAATGCATTCGAAAGCCGCTGCATTCCCTGCATCAACTTTTCGTTACATGAGTGAGAACACAAAGAGGTTTATTTTCAGGAGCAAACACTCTACTAATATTGTACTTCCTGACTTGCTACTGTAGACATATGTTAGAGTGGCTACGTATTGCAGGTATCACAATATGCCGTCTGAGAGCCGACCGAAGGCGTGTCCTTGTACACTATGCGTGCTAGAATTATTCCTAAGAGATTGTCTGAATGATGTTGTCTAAGTATGTTGTAAAATGGTACAGGACGCGAATGAGTAATGCGAACTCAGATAAATGACACATGAAATAATGCACAATCCATAACTTCTGCAGTCCGAGCAATGAGAACATACAAATTTGATTATCTTGTCTTAGAATATCGAAGCGAGATCTCCGTGAAGCGGTTTCTCCAGCCTCTTGTACCAATCCAAAAAAGACTCGGAAGCGTCAAATTCAGAGGTAGAAGGTGCAGGTATGGGTGAATCGAGGGATGAGTATCCACGACCGGGGAGGACAAGAGTGCCCAGTGACCCAAAAAGGTCCATGTCACTTCCCCCTGTTGATCGTTAATCGGCATGAGGGGTACACCAGGGGGTTGGTGGGGTGTGGAGCGTTGTTCACGTGGTGCCTGTTCACTTGATCGCATAGCGGGGAAAGATAGAACACTCTGCGCGAAGGGTGTGACTTTATGAGTCATAGAGTTCAGTCCTGGGGACTGAACAACGGGTTGTGCAGCGGGGCCGGAAGAAAAGTTCGACTGAGTGCAGACGGGTTTGCTGGCCGCCGGTACTGTCCTTTGAAATATGAGCGGCTCTTTAGGTACATTTACTGGGGCGGTACCGAGAGGATACTCATAGCCAATTCCGCGGGTGCAACCACAGAAGGTTTTTTCTGGTTCTTGGAGCATTGCTCTGATTTGGCGTGGTGCTTGAGCCCATCACTACGACTGAAACTAGTGAAAATCAATATCTCAACCCAAAGTCACATTTGAAAGCAGCAAGGTACTCACTAGTAGCCACAGCCTAGACACAGCAAGTGGCCTGACCGCTTTTGATGCTTGTTGGTTTGTTTATGCTCACGTATGCTGCTTTCCTTCAGGTATGCATCTGCACACTGTTCTTTTATCTATAAACGACTCCCCCGTGCCTAACGACCCGTTGCTGATGAAACAGCGCGATGGCAAGTGTGAGGCTGGGTACTACGAGTTCGAAGGGGAGAAGTGAACGGAACGAAGTGGTTATGCGACGAGTGAGAAGAATAACGAATGAAATAAGCAAGGAACAGATCGATGTAATTATAAGACGGATAAAGGTAAGACTTTTCTAGAGTTGGAGATCTTCGTAGGAACGTTCAGACGTGCTTTTGAGACGGGGAATTCAGCGTATATGATTCTGCTCTTGAATAGCGACTGTACATGAGCTACTTATAATGCGAAACGGCAAGGGTCCTCGGTTATGGATAGGCCGAATGCTTGTGTGAAAACGGGTGCAGAAGGGAGTAGTGGTATGAATGAGTGGCGGCATGAATGGGTGGTGGTATGAATGGGTGGCGGTACGATTGGGTGGTATGAATGAGTGGGGGTATGAGTGAGTATGGTTTGACAGAATAACAAGAGTCGCATAGTGGTTTTGACAGATTCCACAGCGGTGAATTGAGAATGGGGTGACAGTAACGAGAGAAAGGGACTGAGGGTCAATGGTAACGAAGGCTTGGTGTAAGATGGCGACTGTGAGCATGGATATGTAAATGCCGACGGAAATGCACCAGGAGGGAACTAGAACATTTTTCGCGTCAATAACTGTAGAGAGTGTGTGTGTGTGCGTGTGTGTGTGTGTGTATACGAAAGAGATATGAAGATGATATGGAAGAACTCGCCTTCGAGTTTGATATATCTCCCTTGTAAGCTAACGGACATCATGGTACGATGAAGGAAAACGAACGAAAAGGATGGTGGATGGATTAGGTGGTGAACAGAATGAGTAGTAAGAAAAAATGAGAGGCACTGTAAGTTCAGCTGAAAGGGAGAAGACAGGTTGAGGGTTCAGAACATTCAAGTAATCCACACGTGTATTTCCTTGTTGCAGTTCAAGGCTAACACGCTAGACGCTTGTATTATTGCTGAGGTCAAAATATAACCAAATTGCAGCAAAATGCTATGGATGAGCGAAAGTGGCACGCCAAGGACACTGCAAGTCTCAGGAATCCTGCTCTCATTGTAGGTTGTTTGAGACATTGTATAATCATTAGCACAAGGCTGAGAAAAAATGTAGAACCTATGGTAAAGACCACTAGAAATGATGAGGCCGGGTGAAATTGAAGGGTCGCGGGCTGTGCCTACTGAAAAGCCGCTATACGAGACGATGACAAGGTGGGATATTGATGATCTAGAAACAAAGGCAATGGTTCGCATGATAAAAAGCCACACGCGGCAGGGTACTTGAGGTGAAGGTGAACCTTTGGTATATGAAATAGAAAGGAAATTTCAAGAAAGCACATTAGTGAACCAGTGAAGAAAGGAGAAGGCCCCCTTATAATGCTACCGGCTTACGAGTTTGACCACATGCGTTATGTAAGAGGCTGTGACCTGATAATGGATCAAGCAGCGCTTCAAGAGAGCTTCAAGTCCAACATCAAGAATTTGAATCTAATTTATTTATTTAAGAGATGCCGTTCTTAATGATTTCTGGCTTATTCATTCTGAGTACACGCTCAGCCATTAAATTGTTGGATTTAGAGTATACCGGCAACTCAGAGCTCGAGACTGACAAAGCACGCAGCAAGATTTATAATATTTCGGTTGTGTAGAAACCCGTCCGAAAGCACTAATATTTACAGTATATAAGAGTAGTTTACAATTCTTGTACATTACGCGTTATCTACGGGTTCCCTGTACACCTGAGTTTGGTCGTACTTCGACGAACGTGTCTGAGACTTGCGGAAAACTCATCATAAATATGTAGATTTCCTGATGCTACGCACAGCATGTTCAAGTACTTGCATATCTCATCCATCCACTTTAAAACCTTCATTGACTGGCAACCGCTCATTTCTGCTACCATTATGCTCTGATCAGTTCGAGATATCTTCGACAGCTCACCACAGTATCAGTGAAGAGTGAGTAAGCATATTCAACAAATTCTTAATACATTGCAACTTGCAGGTTCTTTCAGTAGGTATCATATATTTCATTGGAAATGGACCTCAAGAAACAACAGCATGTCCGTGAATAACTTCAAACCCGGGCCCATACTTCCCTATACAACTTCAGAACATGAAAAATGTTGCAAAGCCGAATATGATTGCAATAGCCAACCATATGACCAACGATGAAGACCTTTCGAATTTACGTTGCATTGCAAGCCCCGCAACAACTAACTGGGAGGGAGGGCCTTTAGCACCGGCGGCATCGATGGCAGCAATTTCTTCAGCGGTGAGCGGGGCTTCATCATTTAAATTAGATTGACATCATGTTTCACGATTTGAGACATACGAAGATCTGCGACGGCGAGGTACTCTTGAAGGCGCTCCTTGCTCCGACTCGTCCTTCAGGATGGAAATGACATGAGACACGAAAATTACATCGAAAGTAGAAGGACATACGTGACGATTGCTACACCTTTACTTTTGACCCAAGAGAAAATCACCTGGTTCGGAGTTGCTCCTATACGCCTAGCAGCGGCATTGACTACCGCATCGACCGGTCCTCCAGGGTTCTGCGTAATAGAGCTGGTCATACAGAAATCAGCGTGACTTTGAGTAACGAACTATTAGGAGCGGTCTAAAAACTCACTTCAAACTTCCATATGCTTGTACCGCGATACCCTGCTTTGCGCAGTACTCAAGTAAAGCTTTGTGCGAGGCATAATTATATGGGTGGAATTGAATCTGTACGACAAGGTTCGTTGATTGTCTTTGGCGTCAGGTTCTGCTAGAGAAACTTACTTGGTTGACAGCAGGTTTTATAACCGCAGTCTTCAAGAGTTTCTGAAGGTCCTCTAGGACAAAGTTACTGACGCCAATGCTCCTGATAATTGTGAAGACCAACGAATCCTGCTCGGGTCGCAAAGAGCACACCTTGTTAATCCATCTTTCTTCATCTTCTCAAATTCTTGCCAGCCAGATTCAAAGTCAGAAAAGAGCCCCGGCTCGTGTACCAGATATAAATCAACATAAGAAAGGCCAATCTGAGCGAGTATATGATCAAGTCCGTACAACAACTCGCAAGTGGTATATGAACCCTGACCTTGTTCAAACTTTGTTGAATAGCCTGCCGCGGTGGCCCAACATAACTGTACTTAGTAGTGATGTACAGACTGGAGCGAGGAAGACCGCTCTCCTTGATAGCCAGGCCCACGTAAGTTTCTGTCTGATAAACTTATACCACAGACATGAGATTCTAATAATCGTTGCAATCGGAACTTAGAAGTGACATACACTGTGCGGTGTCGATATGGGAAAACCCATTCTCGATGGCTTGGCCCACGTAATCTGTGACATCCTTGAATTTCATGGTGGACCCCGTCCCAAAGGCTATTATGGGGAGCTGGGACACAGTATGTATCAGTAATACAGACTTTCATAATTAGTGAGATACCTCATTTCCATCGTTGAGAGTGATGGTACCAAACGGCATAGCTGGGAACGAAACGAAGTATGAGGGAAGTGTGATTAGAAAACATATCCCAGGCTCAGCTACTACTACTAGTAGTACTAGAGCCTAGGACCACACATCTGCTCTTACTGCAACCGATAATCTATAATAGTAATCGCGGTGGTTTTACTCGATATCCAATTTTGTCTGCTCTGAACTGGGCACAATATCATTATGTTTACTGCTGCTGACCTTTTGTTAGACTCTATCTTCCAGACTGCATCGCAGATGGAAAGCCCTAATACGCCGTTCATCCCAGTACATGAATTCTCTCCAGAGCCAGACATAGTGATAGAAGACCAACACACGCAATCACCACTGCGAAAGCGAGCACGCCATAATACTAGCAGCGTTGACATTACAACATCCGAGTCGGGCCAACTTGAATCTCCTGTCATAGTTTCGGAGGAATCGAAGGGTCCCGTTAGGGACGATGCATACTACATGGCTGACGGGAGCTGCATTCTCCGTGTGCAGAACACACTATTCAAAGTATGATCTGAAGCGAGGTTCATCATGATAGTGCATATGAGCTGAATGGTGTGTTAGGTCCATCGCACAATCTTGTCCAAGGATCAATCGTTCTTCGGGCCCATGTTTACACTCCCGCAAGGTGAATTCGGAGATGAAGGGACATCGGACGACCATCCCATCGTTCTGCAGGGAGATACTGCGGAGGAGTTCAGAAATTTTCTGTGGGCACTCTATGCCCTGTGAGTGTTATCTAAGCGCCCATACCCCTCTCATACTCGCACGACAGGCCGTCGGAACTAATAATAGTCCGGTCTCCAAAAGCCGATCTTAGCCGACTAATAGACATCGCGAAGGTGTCCAGCAAGTACACTTTCAAGTCGACAGAAACATGGGCATTGGACGCAATTCAAGAGTACCTTGAACGGAATATGTCCCCCCTGTTCAACGACAACCCTCTAATACGCATGTTCCCAACATTGAGCACCCGCTCTTCAGCTCTTTTGGAAAGTGAAGGTCAAATTGCTCGCCTGATCAGACTCGCTCAGATGTGCTCGCACTCGCGTCTGATGGACACGATGATTCAACTTCTTCAAAAGTTAATGTCTGGTTCCTTGCATTATTCATATCTGGCCATGACCATCGCGGATGACTTTAACCTTAGAGATCTGCGAGGCGCGGCGTATCTTGAAGTCATGCAAACGTCGGTCTTTGTCTGTCCTAGCGTGGGTAATGGTCACACATACATGGAGGGTGACATTCAGGAAACGAACGAGGGGCCGCAGCGGCTGGTGGTCAGCCCGATGCAGCAGCTGAGACTTTTATCAGGATATCACCGCCTTTCTAAGGCATGGGACAGGTTGCGTGCTGTTCCTCCGCAGTTCGAACACTCGCCCTCCTGCGGTGCGACGTGGCACCAACATGGATGCACACAGAGCTGGTCAGATTTTTGGAAGGAGAAGACGAGGTCAGAAAGCGTGCTATCCCTCGGCTCCGCAAATGTCCTTGGGAGATTGGGGATAATTGTCAAGGAATTTGACAAGTGGGGATCTGCAACATATATGCACCACGATTGCAAGTCTGCGGCAAGACGGTCTATCCACGAGAAGGTGAAGCAGATTCAGCAAGCGCTGCCGGATTATTTCACAGAAGGTGGTGAATATTGATGTCGGTCCGACTCGATAGAGTACATTTTATGCATACTGCTAGATATTGTACAGATTTTGTCGTTGAGTACGCTGAGTGAGCAGGCTTGTCGATAGGGTGGAAATGGTTACGACATGAGTTAGTACTGTCCTAGTCGCCCTTTTCCGGCGACGGTCCTCGTGCCGTTGGAAGTGGAAGTCGCATGAGCAGTGTTACGCCTATTCCAAGGACCATCATGTATGTCGCTTGCTCCGTTTCCTATTGAGGTGCCTATCATGTTTTGTATCAAGTTCTCCACGTTGTCAGCTGAAGGAAGTTGCTCCTTTCCAATTTGAGAACCGTTTACAACTGTTTGCTGGAATATTTCATCCTCCTCCAGTTGCTGAACACGCTGTCGAAAACCACGTAATATTTCTTCAAACAGCACTAGCTGGAGTGATCAGCAAAGAAACTAGGAAAACGAGGATGAAGTTCAACACACGCACGCTTCTGTTCTTGCGGATCGCTGGGACAAATGATCAAGGGATCTTTCAAGTTATGAACTTCATCATGTTTCGGCTCATCGAGTCGAAGGTTGTCGGTCCACTTTCGCTCGAAAACATCTTGACTCAATCCTGAGTCAGATAGAGACGTGTCGTCGGGGCCGTATGCAGTTCCCACAGAACTTGCAGGAGAAGGAGGACGAATTACGGGAGAAGCATATGCAGGATCGCCGGCGTGAATCTGCTGAGTGTGTGGCATTTGGTTGTGGGTGTGTAGACGGGCTATGATTCATGAATTAGATCGAGTTAGAACTTGGATGCCCACACAATTGCAAGCAATCCAAAATAACGCGATACGCGATTTTTGTTGATTAGCGTGTCTAGCTAGTGTGACATTTTACATAAGCAAACATGCTAGAGACTCATTATTTTCAGTTTTATTTCGTGCTTTAATCTATACACACATGCATGTACATACCAGCATGAACTGTTTGGGTCGGCACAGTACGAGTTGCATCGATGAGCGTGCATTTACATGGGATTTAATTACACTCATTCAATTTTTGGCCATGCGTGACACGATATCCTATCAGATTGGTTTGTTTGGCTGAGTAATGCACACGCCACTTAAATTCTTCGCGACGCGTCTTTCCTTTCCTTCATCTTGCCCACCACTTAGCTTCTTGGCCATTCTCCTCCTGCTTGATTTCAATCTTTGAGGAGTAATTTACCATGGCTTTCGTGTTCAAAAGAGGTTAGTCGCCCCTAAGTCTGGTTACCGTACGGCAGCTGATTTGTGTGCTCCTCTACACAGATGGGTAAGCAAAAGCAAGAGAGAACATTTGTTTCAACATCATCTGACGCACTATTCACGTGTAGCCGCAAAGAGGAAGTCAAATTTGACAAGGTATAAGCCCACTAGGCTGTTTAGTGCGTCGCTCATCGCCTAGTAGATTACAGCCAGGATAAACAAGCTCTGTTATGGCCTTGACCTTAACTATGTTGAGCCGATCGAGTCAGTTAACAGTCCCATCACTCTTATATGTATCTAATTACTCTACAGGGTTGCCAAAAAAGTTATCACAGGTGTATACCAAGGCGTCACAACCGTCGAACTCGATGTAAGTATTCATATGATATCTTACATTGTTCGCTCATTGACCTGAGATAGAATCTCGCCGCCGAGACGGCAGCCTATCTTACTACAAAGCATCCTGACTACGCTGTCCTTGCCGCGCGCATCGCAATATCAAATCTCCACAAAGAAACTAAGAAGAACTTCTCCACTGTCGTAAAAGACCTCCACGAATATAGTATGTTTCCCCATCTTTTGGTGTTCGATTTGTATTTAAATTTTTTTGTCAAGTTAATCCTAAGAACGGAAAGCCTGCTAGCTTGATCGCCGATGATGTATATGAGGTCGTGCAAAAGAATGCTGCTCGTCTTGATTCTGCAATCATCTATGACCGTGATTTCAGCTATAACTAGTGAGTACAACCATCAAGATGCACGATGATAGTATAGTGTACTAATTCTTTTTTAGCTTTGGCTTCAAGACTCTGGAGCGGTCGTACCTTCTCAGGATCAATGGCCGTGTCGCCGAGCGTCCCCAACATATGATCATGCGTGTGGCTGTCGGCATCCATAAGAAGGATATTGAGAGTGTCATCGAGACATACAACCTTATGTCTGAACGATTCTTTACACACGCATCACCAACTCTGTTTAATGCTGGCACTCCTCATCCCCAACTGAGCTCATGCTTCTTGGTGTGCATGAAAGATGACTCCATAGAGGGTATCTACGACACCCTCAAGACCTGTGCCATGATCAGCAAAACTGCAGGTGGAATCGGCTTGAGTATTCATTGTATTCGTGCTACTGGGTACGTCAAATTAATCTATGGTATTGCTCAATTAGTAACAGTTTGCCTTACAGCTCGTACATTGCCGGAACAAACGGCTATTCGAATGGCATTGTTCCTATGCTTCGCGCGTATGATGCCACGGCACGCTATGTTGATCAAGGTGGCAACAAGCGGCCGGGAGCTTTTGCGATTTACCTTGAACCGTGGCACCCTGACGTATTTGATTTCCTCGATCTGAGGAAGAACCATGGTAAAGAGGAGTCACGCGCCCGTGATCTGTTCTACGCGCTGTGGATTTGTGATTTGTTGTATGTGTTCAACAGTGATATTGTCAGCACCCTGACATTCTCTTGTCAGCATGAAACGTGTCGAATCCAATGAAAATTGGTCATTGTTCTGCCCAAACGAAGCGCCTGGTCTTCATGAAGTTCACGGTGATGAATTTGAAGTCCTCTATGAGAAGTATGAGAAAGAGGGGCGAGCATATAAGGTCGTTCCAGCTCAAAAGCTGTGGTATGCTATCCTGGAAGCTCAGATTGAGACTGGTGGTCCTTTCATGGTCTACAAAGATTCTGCTAACCGTACGTCGAAGTCATTCGTGGTCCTTTCCTTACTCAATCATCCGTAGGCAAATCAAACCAAAAGAACTTAGGAACCATCAAGTCGTCTAACTTATGCACTGAAATCATAGAGTACTCGTCACCGGAGGAAACTGCCGTCTGCAACCTTGCCTCTCTCGCCCTTCCTACCTTCATTTCGAACGGGAAGTATGATTTCCAGAAACTTCATGATGTTACAAAGGTCGTCACCCGCAACCTGAACCGCATCATCGATGTAAATTACTATCCTGTTCCGGAGGCTCGCACTTCCAACATGCGTCATCGCCCTATTGGTCTTGGTGTCCAGGGTCTCGCAGATGCTTTCATGATTCTCCGTCTGCCATTTGACTCACCTGAGGCAAGGCAACTCAATCTTCAGATCTTTGAGACCATCTATCATGCTGGACTAGAGGCCAGCTGTGAGGAAGCTGAAAGGGAGGGACCATACGAGACTTTCAGGGGTAGTCCTGCCGATCTCGGACAACTACAGTATGATCTTTGGGGCGTCACGCCCACTGACCTTTGGGACTGGACCAGTCTCAAGGAAAAAATCGCACAAACTGGATTACGAAATTCATTGTTGGTTGCACCTATGCCGACTGCATCAACTAGTCAAATTCTTGGTTTCAATGAATGCTTCGAGCCTTACACTAGGTATGTTCGACTTCCTTATCACGTTGCGCAAGCTGACGCGTTCGATCAGTAATATCTATACTCGCCGTGTCCTTGCCGGTGAATTTCAGGTTGTATGTCCCTGGCTGCTTAGGGACCTTGTCGACCGTGGGCTCTGGAATGACGACATGAAGAACATGATCATTGCTCATAACGGGTCCGTCGCCAACATCCCCAGCATACCAAATGATATCAAAGCCATCTACAAAACTGTCTGGGAGATCTCGCAGAAGAAGGTCATCGACCTCGCTGCCGACCGTGGAGCGTTCATTTGTCAGAGTCAGAGTTTGAACATTCACTTGCAGTCGCCTACCATAGGTCAACTGACCAGTATGCACTTCTATGGCTGGAAGAAGGGCCTTAAGACTGGCATGTACTATTTGCGCACTCGCCCGGCGTCCCAAGCCGTTCAGTTCACCATCGACCAAAGTGTGCTCAAGGCAGCCAAGGTGCAACAGAGCGAATCCAACAAGGCTGCCACTAGTATTCCTACCCCTTCCGCATCTCCGTCCCCTCTTCGTCGAGTCCCTCCACCATCTAATTCCAATGACAACAGTGTTGCGCCCAATTCGTCGGGCCCCAGCGAAGCTACCGATGTTGACCCTGAGTACGCCGCTGCCCTTCAGCGTCAAAGGGATCGCGAGCTCGAAGAGGCAAAAATGTTGTGTTCGCTAGAGAACAAGGAGGCCTGCCTCATGTGCTCTGGTTAAGGAGGCGTCATGTTGGTGTGGTCAGTACTCATTTGCACCGTTGGAAGTTATTCGATCATGAACTCGTTTGTTTGTTACCCACATTTGTTCTACATTTCTTGGCACGATTGTATACCAGCTGTTGTAATTGTAATGAAATAGATAGATTTTGGTCTGTCAGCGCTCATCGGGATCAGCATGCAGATGACAATAAGGATATATCCCAGTGACAGAAACTATAGACATAGGCAAAAGAAGGCAGTGTAAACAACAAGGTAATGTCCTATGCGGTGGTATATGATAACATAACACCAACCTCATTGTCCAAACTAATAACAATACACCCACTGGATATTTATAGTCGATTGACAGTCAGGATCGCAATGCGTCCATCTTGTGCAATGGCGTGATTGATATCTGAACGGCAAGTCAGGAATGACCACACAGGAAAGGAAGGTCCTAACCTTTGTATCCTGGTTCGAGGAGGCCTCTCCGCCATTCCACATCAGCCTGCCACCACTTGCCATTCCAATGGCTGACAGATGTGGCAGCTTCGACAAGCAAATCGCGACCGATGTTATATCCGTCCGGAATTATCATATGATTTTTAGTGGAGTCCTGCCATACATGAAATATAGTTCCTAAGTTCTACTGATGTTCACTCACCATTTCCTTGGAAACACTGGGAATAAAGTTTTAGTAGTCACAACTAAAAGCGAGATGTCGGTGCTTACGCCAAAAACCATGCCCCCGTGTCTATTTCTGAGCCATTCTGCTTCCAAGCGCGAAAGTGGTTTCCTCCTGAACACCGAATCACGAAAGATTTGGCGAAACGTGGAGGAAGACGAACCTGCTATACTTTCCCAGCATGTTCCCCACTTAGAGAAGTAGTGTTGCCTTGCCAGAATATGCTCAGATTTCCTCCCATCGCCGTCACCGAGGTCTGCCTTATGGACATGACCATAATGGAGCCCCAAACACTCCTCAGAAAACCCGATGGACCTTGCAGGGCATATCAATGAGGCTCGAGTATGCAGTATACAGTTACAGGCAGCTTACTTGTAATACAGACGAAAGCCAGCATCTGTCAAAATAAAGGGATCTGACTGGTTAGATATGATGACATTTAGTGGTTCCCCGTATCTGGGAGTCGTGAACTGGAAGCAGACTTGAACGTGATGAGGATCATATAAGTTGACGGTACACTTACGTCTAGAAAACGTCCACCATTGAGACGTGGGTCGGTCCAGCCAATTTCAACTCTAGGAAGATCTAATGTAGTCCAAAAGATGGACTGTAGGGTATCCATGAAACGGGTGGGTAATGCCAGCGCAGAGGCAGCCAAAACTAGAAGAATGACACCGGACTTGACCATGATGACAACAAATTCAGTTTTCAGGACAACTTGTTCGAGGACACGCTGGTCCTGGTAAGCGCAGTGGATTCAGAGTTCTCAGCGTGGACTGCCACATCAATGCGAGCCAATGCGGGCGACGGATAACCACGTGTCATGAGAGGCTTGCCAAGGCCGCGATTGGTACTTTTCAGTTTTCACAGCCTTCAGCTTCACCAATCGTCAATATTCGACATGTCCAACACTGAAAGGACTAATTTTGACGAACATGTTACTGACGGTTTTGTCGTAAATGATCACAGTGAATCCGAAGACGAAAGCGAAAACGACGATGCCGATGCCGATACTGCTTCTCAGCGTTCAATTTCTCTTTCATCTCCTCCACATTCGCCAGGACACGTCTCCGACACTGCTCCACGCGCTCAAGATTTTTTTGCTAGACGCAGTGGATCACAGGATGACTCTTTAGAGATTGATTTCAACTCAGAAACGGACGATGTAAGCGACTCCTTCAGCGAGAGGAACACTCGACATGCTAGTTCGATTACATCTGGGGCTCCTTCTGCAGCTCTGTTTGACGAGCCTAAATACAGCACGCCACATGCTGTAACTTATCCGCCAACTCCTTCATCAGGTGCAACAGACACAGATTCATTCACTTCTGCAGCGTCTTCGTATTCAAAGAAAGCACGGCCGGAGTCTATGTTGCTACAACCCCCGGAAGGTCCATTAGTCTTGGGCATTGCACTCATAGATTTCAATCATCTGGTATGATAATTGAACATACCTGTATTGCTTTGGAAGCTCATATTTAACTCAGGTTGGTCCGAAGATCGAGTTCTGCCACGGTGACATTTTCGAAGATGAAGATATCGTCAAGATACTTCCTTTCTTGGCCCTTCCAGACGGCGCACATCTGGTAAGCACAACGAAGCGTGTGCAGAACTTGCTCTCACAAACACCCTCCTGTCAGTCTCTAGAAGATTATTCTTACTTTCATCTTGTTCCAAATGCTCCGATACCTACGACGATTTTTGGTATCTCGTGCGGATTATTCTATATTGTTGTATGCGTGTCAGGCCCTAATTTTTGGTCTACAGATGCAATCGCCAAATACCAGCTTCTGTACTACTTGTTAAAGATGTAGATGTGACTCGATCAATTGTTCAAAAGGCTGTTGTGGTCCTGGCATCGAAGCCGGTCTTTGGCCCCATTCGGTTGGTTTGCAATGCAGCGCACATATACTTTGACTATATAACTGTTAGGGATCGCTTGGGCGTCGTTACTCGCGCGCTGTTCGAGCAACGGTAAGCTTGAATTCACCTCGACGAGCCAAATCTAATGTTACTTCATAAGTGACTTCTCGGATACCAGTATTCTGGTAGATTTTGGCGCGTCGCTAGAAATCTCCCTCCGCACACAGCTCACGGAAAGTGGATTATATATTGGTATGTCGGGAGAACTAATCGAGATGATTTAATATATCTGATTGTTTATGCAGGGACGAGCATGTAAGTTGTGCAGTACTGACCATTCTGAGAAGCTGACGTGGATAGCCGGGAGTTTGTTCATACCTTCCGTCATCGCACGCTCATTCTATTGAAAGCCCTCATGTGTCAGAAAAAGGTCTGTTATAAACATTGAAAACGCGGTCCGTGTTGAATGTATCCTAGATCATGTTCTTTGGTCATCCAGTGGAACGATTGTGTACTTACCAGTACTCGCTCATATCATTGATCCCCGGTAATGATTCATATGTTCTTTCTCTCCCTGACCCTCAAATTTTTATTCAGGCTTATTGCAAACGCTGGAGGATTCTGGGTCCCCGCCTCTAGCCACGCGTGCGCCTACACTTTCGTGTCCACAGTCGTTACGAACTTCAGATCGCAAAAGTATGATGGCATACATGGGTCTACCACTAGATATTTTTGGCAAGGTGTGCTCTGCTCTGCACAATAGTATACAAAGCTGATCATACGGTCTAGGATGCGTTCTTCCAACCGTACTTGCCCTTGCAACAATTGGACCTACTAAATGATTCACAAGGCTGGCTATGCGGAAGTACAAACACCATCGTGACTCAACAAAAGGAGATTGAACTGCTCATCAATGTTGGTTTTCAGATGTCATCAAGGCAACATGCTCACCTTAGATTTCCAGACGGAAACAGCTACATTAGAGTTTCGAAATCCTAGGTTGGAGCGGCTAATGGGGCTAACAGCTGCCGACCGAAAATGGATGGATGAGATCGTTCGAGATGTCAATGATGTTTGGGACGATGCAGATCCAATGAAGCCTACCATGCAGTGTGTCACCTTTTGGAATTGCCCGGTTCCGGTTCTAATATGTTTGACAGCTTCAAAGGCAGTGATGATTACCTACGAGCCAAGGTTGGGTTAGCTTATGCGTCAGATGCTTTGACTTATATTTCGCAGTTCGAAGAGTACGTTTCCGCTGCACTTGCATCTGTTCGATATCGAGAGTTCCTTGCAAAAGGGAAAGTGAATAATGTAATCATAACTGGAACAGGTAAGTGTCAAACATGTACAACAATCAATAATCAACACTCAGAACACTCGTGCAGGAGGAGATGATAACTCTATTGACGACTTCAATCCACTTTGGATCACCGAGTTCACTAAGACGAATGCATATGATGTGTGGCAGAGGTCTACAGACCCTATGCTCTTCGACATCGTCGAGCCACGGTTGGACAACTTGTTCCAGCGATTCTCTCAAACACTTAGTTTTACCCCAACAGTCACCCGTGCAACGAGAAACCCTCTGTCGTTGGGGACATTGGAATACGGTTGTCCGAAGGACTTCAAGAACTGAAACTGGAGCAACAACTAGCTCCGACCCGAGATGCCATCTCACGCACCATCACCGCTAGTTCAACGAACTTCTTCAAAGCAGTCGAAGGCGTCCGTGAGCGATGGCAGCAGCAGCGTACCACCAGCTCTGCTTCGTTCAGCTCCGATCTTGCAAAGAGCGCGTATGAGACCCCAGTGGAAGTCTCAAAATTGGAAGCAGGACCGTCTTCGTCTCCTGCCTCTGAGGGGAGCAAGCCTACTTCTAATATCAACAGACAAACGTCGAAAGATTCCGTATTAGTTACGCCTACACGGCCCGTAAGTGTCGCGCAAGCCGCGTCAGATGCGAAGGCAGTGTTGGGAAACTGGGGTGCAGGTATACAGTCTTTCTGGTCCGGTCGCGCTTCACGGTTTTCTATGTCTCGCTCGAGCGTAGCATCCACAGATTCGTTATCTAATTCAGGCACAGTACAACTTCCATCATCGCCGAAATCGCCCCGTCCGAGCGTGGGCACGGTGGAGGAGGAATCGGAACATGATTTAGATTACAAGGGATATGAGTCGCAAGAGCCAAGTGGGATCGCTCTTTGAACTGGTTTTGGACCTCGTCACACATAGATCTATGTACTTCATTGCATCGCAGATACAGTACACGCAATGTTTGTAATTTGACATGAGTAAGCATTCATATATCACGAGCCTGAGGATAGTAGTATACTTCCTAAGCTGACATCGATAATATGTAGAGTATATGTGGTCGGAATTTCAAGGTGTACAATGGTTTTACCTGATTACAGCAATATTTTCCAAACAACATTTCGTCGCTCTCGACCGCCATCGCGATCTCTTCTCGAATGCGACGGAAACTCAGTCAGTGCCAATTAGTACGTGATCATGATGGCGGGGATCGCGCCAGCCGTAGTACTTTGTGCATGACTTTGTGAGAAGTAGTAAGCCTTGAATTTGGCTGCTTGCATCCCATCGATATTCAATGGTGAACTCCATGGGCACTTTTTCAATAGCGATCCTGATATTTGTTTAATTATGTTGATTGAGGACTTGTCCTAGACTCTCCAGAGTCGCAATTTGAACACGTGTGTTCTCTATCCTCCATCCATCGCGGGCTGATGACATTCAGCATCAAAAATGCCGCTGTTGTCTACGATTTCGCATAGACTCTACTATATGGGCGTGCGAGTAGAGGGTGTCTGGGAGACTCGAATGATTTGGTGACTTCGGTATCAGCTGCACCGTGTGCTTTGGAAAGCATCAGTCTGATGGGAGTCAAGTATGTTTAGTCTCAAATTGCTCATGTAGATCTTTACTGATACGTATCTGTCCATCATGGTGTAGTAATATATATCGTACAACCATGGAAGGTGCACAGCCTCCTGTAACGACCAAGTCCACCAAATCAACTGCATGACGATTTCGACAAGCACGTTGAATGTGAAACCTTGTGGAGCGTGCACTAAATCCGTCGGGATACAAAGCAACTAACCGATCCAGACAAGGTCCAACGGTTATGAAGGGTTCGAATAGCGCGCGATAACGGGGTTGACAACGCGATCCAGAACCAGATTTGCATCACACGTCGTCATGACTAGGCATAAGAATATACTTGAACAGTAAATGATGCCAGACAAGACAGTTGGGACTACTAGTAACAGATGTGGTGAGATTACGCATGTTGGATCATTATGGTCTCAGCAACGTTCTGACATATGCGACGTGGTAGCCATGATGGTCTCCATAAGGAATGTAAGCTGTAGGCATGGAAGTCTTGTTATCATTATCCGAGAAAAAGTAGGCTGCATACTTGCGACGACAGTGATCTGTATTCCGGAGAAAAGCAGTGACATGGTGCCAACCTGCGCGTCTGCCTCATCTAAAGAAAAGGCCAAGGAAGAAGCTAGTGATGAAAGACACTTCTCGTTCCATTGATCCGCTAGACTGCATAGCATGCCGTTCCACGCTTAGTTTAGATATGATGTATCAGTACATGCCGTCGGAAGGAACTCACGATAAAAGAGTAAATCACGATGCAGAGACTCTAGCGTGTCTGTGCAAACTGCCAACCGTGTGACCACAACGTTGATAGGACTTCTTCAACCAAGGTATTGTGATTATTCAACGGTCCCCCAACCAGAACGCATGAAGTGATGAAGCCAAGGTCTGGATAGCAGAAGACATCAAGGCAGTCCGGTTGAGAGAGAATTTCTATATTTATATACTGCAACAAACAAGGGAAACTGTTAAGACGTGGTGGCCTATGAGCTGTTCTTGGGACTAGTGCTGCGAAAGTGGTGACGTGAATTTACTGTGACCGCGGTGAATTTTTAGCGTGAATCGGCATGTGAATTTCGGGGGTGCATTTTGGGGATATGATAAGAATAAGGTGCAGCAGGCGTCGCCGTGTCTAGACGCATTGCGCTATGGATGTCGGAAAATTCAAAATTCACCGTATGTACAGTGCTAGTAAACCGTAACTGTGGATTACTGCGCTGACAATTTGAATGATTGATATGTAGCTTATGTAATCTAGTCGAGCTTCTAATTCTAATGTGGAGTTTTGAACGTTCTGAACATTGAAGCAACTGCTTGTACTTGATACTTGCAAGAGTTGCGGAAGCTGGCCTTGTTGATCAAGAGTCAAGTTGATACATGGCTACACCAATCCGAAAGAAGCGCAACTTCAAGGCTTTGCAGCTCGATGTGCCCGCGAAACCAAAGGAATCAGAGCCAGTCCCCACAAGGGCTGCTCCTGCGACTACAGCGGCTAAGGGCAAGAAACGACCCCCGCCTATGACTCTCAACGCCCCAAAGTTGGGAGTATCTAACGCCGTTCAAGATCTGGATGGAAACCTTGAGAATTCAACAGGCGCGCCTACTCCCACTATTCCTTCAGCTTCCACAAATACGCGGAGAAATACATATCACACTACCCTTTCCAACACGCTAGCAAACCTTGATATGAATGCGGAGACGCGTTACGATCTTCGTACTGAGGATCTGAAAGACCTTCAGGAGCTTGGCCAAGGCAACGGCGGAAGCGTCAAAAAGGTAGAACATACACCCACTAACACCATCATGGCTAAGAAGGCAAGCATTCTAATATCTCAGATCTATGTATATTTCTAACTACCACTTTTAGATCGTTCTCATTGATGCAAAGCCTTCCGTGCGGAAGCAGATTCTTCGCGAACTCCACATTATGCATGATTGCCATTCACCATACATTATCTCTTTCTATGGTGCATTCCTTTCTGATCCAAACATCTGCATTTGCATGGAGTACATGGACAAGGGTTCTCTTGACGGAATATACAAGAAAATTGGTGCCATCGACATCGAGGTCGTCTCCAAAGTTGCGCTGGCTGTGCTCGAGGGCTTGACTTATCTATATGACGTGCACCGAATCATTCATCGTGGTGAGTTTTAACACGAACAGCCTTGGTTTTTTTTGTCGAGGCTGACGGTCGGGCCAGATATCAAGCCGTCGAATATCCTGTGCAACTCGCAAGGTCAAATCAAGATATGCGACTTTGGTGTTTCTGGTGAACTCATAAATTCTATCGCCGATACCTTCGTAGGAACCTCAACCTATATGAGCGTGCGTCTATATTTCTTGCGTCTTTGCAAATTTACAAAGTAATCCCAAACAGCCCGAGCGGATACAAGGTGCACAGTACACTGTGAAATCCGATGTGTGGTCTTTGGGCATTTCTCTCATAGAACTTGCCCTAGGACGATTCCCCTTCGCTGATTCAGATCCCGATGATTCTGACCTTTCCGACTTTGAAGGTACTTTGTCGCCCGGTACCATCGGACTTCCACCGAAGAAAGAGAAAGATAAGACGTCAAAGAAGGACAAGCGAAAGAGCAAGGGTGTCAGCCTACAGGGAGGTGGAATGATGATGAGCATATTGGAACTGCTTCAACATATTGTTAATGAGCCTGCCCCGCGACTGACACCAGAAGGACGTTTCCCTCGGGAAGCAGAAGACTTCGTCGATAGCTGTCTGCTCAAGGACCCTGATGCGCGAAACACCCCCAAGGATCTTTTGGTACTACCTTTCTCATTTGTTACATCCGTCGTGTCTTTCTGACTGTGCCACCCAGAAACATTCTTGGATAGACAGTGCCCGAGCATCAAGGTTTGATCTTGAGGTCTGGGCGAATACATTTTGAGTTCGTTATGTGGTTGGCCTCGTGTATCTCATATACCCCCTTATCCACCTTCCTACGTCATCTTAATTCACATGATGCCTTGTTCTGATTGCACATTTCATCCTCGCGCGGGCTTTGTATTATAGAAAATTACGGAATAATATTCCTTCCAACAACCCGGTGATTAAAAGAATACTTGATTTCTTTTACGCCCAGTACGTGCTCTAATGCGATACTTTATCGCTCACATTTCCTGACTGCGAAGGTCCTCCATCTGCGTTGTGCGATACTTTTCCCACACTGCTATATAATACCCGCATCGCTCCCTACGCCAGTGACTCACATCAATCATAACAGCACCAATATTCCATTGTGTTGTTCCCGTTTTCTGTACACGATCGGCGGGTTTCGAAATGTCCCGGACACTGCTGGCCACATCCTGACCAAATGCCGTTGCACCAGACAGTGTTGCTCGTCTGTGAGCCAGGAGTGGCTCGTACACTCAGAGAACCGACGACTGTTAATCCTAATAGACTGATCGTTAAGATGTTCATCTAGGTCATTGACGTCGTAAGCTAGTACTACAGGTCGGTGAGTAATAACCCTTACCATCGAAGACCACTATAAGTATTAGTGCCAAGCTAAATCACGGGTCTGTTGTTGGGCGCTTACGGTTTTTCCGTCGCATTTGATATAAGTAGCTGCTGCTTACAATAAACCTGAAAACAGCATTCGCGGCAGAACAATCCATGAGAAGAATAGAAGCTCTTTCGACAGCCGAATCATCATGCCCGCTGAAACTGAATGCGATGATTTGACAGACAAAAGGCCCGGGTAACTTCTAGTTTCGGGTGGAGAGCCGATTGCAACGCCAACCATATATGATGCCTTCTTCAAATAAAGTTTGCATCATACTATGGAGAATGTTGTAGATTCAAGGAGGCAGCGTACGGCATGTACCATGAGGCGCCTCACGACACACCTCGTGCATATCGAACATCACGGCATACCTATTTCCTCTGCATACTTATACTTCCACGGAGGACTTAGTGAGGGCTCCTGATCTGGATTGAAACCTCTTTCAGAGTTGTGGTCCGGTGTAACATCGTAACCCTGGAAGCCGCATGCATCACGGCCGGCCGAACAACAGCCTGCAAATGAAGGCATTCGATTGGTCAAACGTGCGATAATTCCACGATCGAAGGCCGGCACACTTGGAGGCGGTTGCAGCATCTCCTGAGACTTGCGGAATGCACGATCAAAACACAAAAATTAGTACCGACGTGATCACATATCATTACAATCATAAATCAAGTCATAAACAAGTCCGATGGAGTCTCAAAACATTACAGCGTAGAAGTCACACGCAACGCTAATAGTATCCTGAAGGATACTTGTGTCGTGAATTAAAAAGATTTCTATCGTAGATTAGCACCAATATGGGGTATATGAAGGTCCGGCCGTCATCGTCATCGTCATCATACAAAGACCACTTGATCGTGTTGATATAGTGCTCGTGGCTTATACTTCAAGGGTGCATAGTCCATCCGCTCCTTGACAGATGAATGAAATTTAGGATGCTGGTAGGGAATAACGCGACCTTTTCCCAGATGAAAACTGCCGTCGATAATTAGATCAGTCCCTCGCAGCGACAAGTAGCTCACCTCCACCTCTTGTGCCATTTGCCATACGCATCTTGCCATGGAATTGGAAGGGGCAAGATTTCAAGAAACCACCAAGCCCTCTTGAGCTGCATTTGGTCGAACAAAGGAGCTAGAGCATCGCAAGTTTGGGGGTTTGGGAGTGAGGGAGTAGTGGGATCAGTGGGAAGGCTAGATGGGCCGAGCAAGGCTGCTTCTGCGAGGGGCGATACAACATCGGTAGGCACAGTACTGAAACTAGGGTTGTCTGTCATCGGTTGCGACTTGCCAGTCGGGTCTTCAGTAGCAGGAGGCGTTTGGGAAATAGGAAAGCTTGATAAAGGCATGCCGACAAGCTCAAGAGCTTCCTCATCAAAAATGATGCCACAATTAGACAGGATGACCTGCTCAACCATCCAGTGAAGAGTGATTTGCGCCAACGAGACCTTCACAGAGTTTTCAACATTTCCGCCACCTATGTCTACTCATGTTGTGTTCAAAGAGAATTAGCAAAATGTGTGGATGCTTACCACAATGACATCCCGAGAACCAGACTTCCATAACATCTGATGGCGGTATCGGCTCCATGTCAGGAGTGTCAAACGCTTCCACACTTGTTTGATTGTTGACGACGGTAGTTTCCTCGGAATTCTCAGCGACAATTTTGCTCCGCTTGCGCAAGGTTGTCTCGGCAAAACCACGCTTCAGCCCTTGAGACTTCAGCTTCCCCGCCGTCTCCTCTACACGTTTCACAATCTGAGGGTGCTCATTCCGTGGCGAACCAATTTCATTGGAAACATTGTCTTCTGAAACTGCAACAACTTCGGGTAAACTTGACACCTCGAAAAATTCCGAATCAGGCGTATCTGTCTTGGGCCGATTGTAAAGTTCTGGCAAGAATTTAACACGGTGCTATTGAATATAGTCAACGCCATGTTAAGTGAGTAATGAGTTTAATATACTTCGTCGAGAGACAAAGCGTGTCGAAATGTCTTGATCAGGGTATTAGACTCTGCGAATGGCAGGTTCCTGCTGAAGAGCACCCCAGTGCTTTGTACGGTGTCCCTGAAAATATAAAGTTAGTTGTGGGTGGCTGGACATAGGAGCAACTTGCCAGACTCCTACGAATTCTACCTTGACGTCACGCGAAAATGTCTGCTTGAATCCTGCAGCAAGCATATCTGCCTGTGTGCCAGTCTGCCTATATGCATTGTAGGCAAAGGAAATTTGTTGGTCGTCAGATTTTGGAAGCAGCCCAACCTGTGATGATATTCAGGATGGGAGCTTAAAGTTATTATCAACGACAACTGACCCTGTTCAACATTCCCGCCAATGCACGTGCGGTGTATGCTCCTCGAGAGAAACCTGTATCAAGTTCAGTGAAATCTATCGTGCTGACAAGGCGAGCGTCCTACCAAAAAGACAGATCTTATCACCAGGCTCATAATTGTTCATCAAGAACTTGTAACCCTCCATGACATGGGCGTCCAGATACCTGCGTATATTCAAACAACGTCAAGCTTTATGTCAGCCTACTGTACGCACCATGCAAATGCCTCATCCAAGATCTTCGCGAGCCAAGTGAACATGGGGGACACCACTCCAGGAGAAAAATATGTTCCAATACCAGCCTGTATAATGAGATGGATTTGAGTTCCCTTGCCACTGCAACGCGACTCGCGATCGCATAGTGGAGTCGCCGGAGTCGATCCGGAGTCGATCCGGAGACGTACCTGGTAATAGCAGAGTTGGTTATCCGTATCTTTCTTTAAGAATGAGAAGAACTTGACAACATTCGAATTCTAAACGGAACGATGTATGAGTGTCAATAGTTTCTGTATTCGCGATCTGCGTGTATGATTTTCGGTGGCCTCACCTTTGTACCGTAAGACGCTGAAGTACCGTCAAAGGTTGCAACTAGGACCTTTGGCTTCCTCGATACTTCGCTTGCGCCAGCATCTGACATTGTATCGAGAACAAGAGTGTGTGAATATGGAGGCGGGGGTGATGCAGCCGTCCACAGTTGCAGGAATACTCGACCAAAATCTGCGGTAGGGGTATTACTAACTCAGAGGGGAACGAGAATTAATTCTCTCCTAGAGCATGATGAAGTGGCTGTATATTTGTAGCCTCTGGGAGGGTATCGTGACAGCTGTACCAATTTGGTGTTCGGTCTCTGTCTGATCATTGGATAGTCCTAGTTGAAACGTGTATCGGTAGCTGACATCATCATGTTGAATTGCTTGGGATCCACAGCAGCCCGCAGATTGTCCCGCGGACCATGATCAGACATGGGAAGATCGACAAGTGCTATACTAGTCGATCGATGATCGAATCATTGACATGTTGACAGACAACATCAACATCGGCGCAAGCCGGCACAGCGATGTTTTATTTTCCGCTCCGCCAGGCTTCAAACTCCGGCATGTTTCCCAGTGTTCTAAGCCTCGCAGTGCAAGCGCAACTCAATACTGCCCTCTTGCTTCACAACCTGACTCACGCGCACAGACAAATTCGGCTTACTGGGAAACGCTTGTATCAACTTTCCTTGGTCTTAGAACTACAGTTTTGTTCGTCAAGGCGAGGCTTTGTCACGTCAAAGCGCATGCTATATTTGGAACCTGGAGGAAAGCACAGCCACACTCTATAGTGAAAACGGGGTATACTTCAAGCTTCAAGTGCCACTATCACCGAATGGTACCAGATCGGCTTCTTGACTATGTAAAGTGCTGTGCCTTGATCATAGCAAGCTCCTCAAGTAGCGTACGGTGCCGATATGCTAGCCGAAGATTTGGCACGTTTGTCTACGATTGGTGAGTACACAAATAACTTGAGCATATGGGAACAACTTGCGAACCTTATGAATGTCATTGCCTGCGGCGCCTGGTAAATACCACTCTTGACCGAGCCAGTGTCTTTTGATCTCCATCTCAAAGCCACTTTGGATCACGGAGTTGCGAGCGAGCTCGGCTAGTGAGCTTTGCGAAAGCTTGTAGATCTGTGATGTAAGTCAGTCACTAACAATGTCGGATTTATGATGGCAAGTATCTCACATGAGCTGCGACACTGTATTCTTCTAGTAATGGTTCCTGTTACCACGGTGTCCGAGTGAGTGAACAACAACGGTGCATCACAGCTGGGGGCTCATTTCGTAAAATGGAATTGCAATGGGTCATCGGTGCTTAAACTCACATTCAACCCAACTTTGAAAAAGTCAGGAAGCGGGTTACGCTCATAGGTCAGGAACAATGCATTGTTGCTTAAGGGACTCATAGCTAGCCCAATTTGTTTCAGGTAGAATAAGTACTGCAATGCAGGAACCTTGCGAAGCAGAATGCCATGTGAAATTGAGTGAGATGTAAGAAAGGCGGCCGTCAGGTGATCCCTGCTTTACTACCAGCGTGAGGTCTAAATACAAACGTGTCTCCGAGCAGTCAATTTTACTGGTGGAAATTCAAAGGCAGACACAGAAAGGAAACTCACTGAACCCCCGTGCTTTTCGCCAGTGGTTCAAGCTGGCCATATTTGCATACATGTAATACATCCTGTGACCGTGGTTATCCGATATTTATTTGATGAATAACAAATAACAGATAAGTGCTCACCAATAAGAAAATGGGGGATTTTGCGTAGAGTTCCAGAGTCGAGGAAAAGGGAATTTGCGGTGGAAACGACGTTCCGCCTTAGATTCGTCATCCACGCTGTCAAAGCCGACGACACGTTGCAAAAACACATGAAGTTCAGGGTGCGACCGAGGATCCTTCGTGACCTCAAAGAGTGGGCGGAAGACATCTAAGGTCACAGTACATTGTCAAGATAGATAAAACCATAGGACAAGAACTTACTAATAACGATTTCTTCGAATGTGTCGAGTGCACCGGTCTCCTTGTACACTTGATACAGTCGGAAAACCCGGTCCGACGGGCCAGAGAACGTTATGCGAGAACAAATCATTGTCAACGATCCACTTCGCAAGCTTGTCCCACTCATCCACGGATCTACCGTAAACACTGACATGCCATTCGCAGTTCTAAGGAT